>JBBMKE010000010.1:6136423-6161795 GCA_037834125.1 Lippia alba | reverse complement strand
ATACTAATGAAGGAATAAAATGGTATAAAAGTGTGATAAGAAAAATAAATGTTTTATCATCAGCTTAATAATAAAAAATTTTCAATATCTAATAATAATAATTTGGACTAAAAATAAAACCTTATAGGCGCTTTTGAAATACTTTAAAAATATGAGGGATGAAAATATATATAAGAAAAAATATAAGTCTATAAAACAAAAAATGTCATTTTCGCACTATTCATAATTGCCATTCTCAATGGCAACTTATGCTAAAATATTAAGAACTTTTTATTTAGTATTATTTTATAAAATAAATAAAAATTAAATAGTAAAATTGAAAAAAGCCCGAGATTCATTACAGATAAGTGCCACAATATAAAATAAACAAATAAATAAAAGATTTGTTACATATTATAATCTTCCCCAAGTTAATCTCAATCTCTCCAAGGAGACTAATATCATTAGCAATAGACACAATTTAGCTCAACTTATCTACCCTGCAACACAATGACTATCATATCACAAAACAAGAACCATATTACAAGAGAAGATTTAAGCATTCAACAAATCCACCAGAACATAAAGAACCCTTTAACTATTCGAAGAAGATTTCGATATCCAAACTATGCCCGTTTTTACAATTTAATCACAAAAACTATTTCCCCTTGCAATTTTGCATACAAACTACACAGTATTTGCACGTCTGCGCCCGCAAATACATTTTCCAGCCTTCCTACTTCAGTAACTCCGCCACCCGAAGGAAAAGTCTCGGAACGATTGGTCGTTTTCTGACAACATATTTTGGTCACAAAATGCAGGCAAGTGAAAATCCCATGTAGACTGTATAACAGAATGTAATAAGAAAACAGCTCCGTAATCATCGCATAAAAACAAGAGACTTACCTTCATTGTGCTTGTTCCCCACCTTCGGACATAACTTGCCCAGTTACAGTATCTTGTTCGGGAACAGCTAAACTCTGTTCAGACACAGTGACTCCGTCCAAGGTTGTTCCAGATACAACGGGCAGAGAACCAACAACTCCACTTTCTGAATGTCCCTCTGCATTTCCTCCCACAATCTGATCTCCGGGGTTTGGATTATCCATATTCGGATTAGGTTCGACTGCTGGAGCACCAAATCCTTGGAAATTAAACTGAGAAAGATAAGAAGTCGAAGCGTTAACAATCTGCTGTTGCTGAAGAGCTTGTAAAGCCGGTCCCAACGCTTGCAGAACTGCATGTCCGAGCGCTTCGTGTTGGCTCAGGAAAAGTTTAGCTTTTGCTAAGTGCTTTTTCCCCACCAAATGGCTTTGGAAAACAACTGAAGATTCACACGTCACATTGCACAATTCGCATACCAATGGAACAGCTACTTCTTTCGGCTTAGGAGGCTCGACAACCCTAGCAGGTTCACCAAAGGGCTTTGCCTTTTTACCAGATTTACCACCTTTATTCTTTTTCCGTTTTAGTCCAGATCCCTTTACTTCAGATTGTTCAGTAGCTTTCGCGACTTCAGCCTTTTGTGTTGCTTCTGCAGCTTTGGTTTCTTCCTTAGTAGCTTCAGAAGGTACGGTACTGCTCTGGGGGGGAAGCTGTTGGGAAGCGATTTCGGGCTTCACCTCAGGAGGAGGAGTCTCGACCACGGGCTTGTTGAGTTTTTGTAAATCTTCAACCATTTTTAATTTCTTTTTGTGTTTTTTCCCATTCATGTGCTGTTCGAGGATATCATGGGTGTTGCACTCGACTTTGCACAGTTCACAAAAAGCTGCTTTTGAAGGGGGAGGAGCAGGTGCTGCATGGGTCGGTACCTGAAAAGCTGGCTGTGTCGGGCCAAAATTTGATTCGGGCCCGCTTTGGACGTTGGATGCACCTGGGACTGATGTGTGTTTGGTCGTTCCTCGGCCTATGCCTCTGCCTCTGCCACCGCCTCGACCTCTGCCTCGGCCACGAAATGGGCGGGTCGGTACAGTCGGTCTCGGAGAAATATGGGTCTGGGGAACTCCTTGAGGGGCTACAGCATAACCTCCATATGAAGGTTGCATAATCTGCAGATTGTAAGAATGAATTTTCAAGAATGCATGCATATAACACAGGAACACTGGGAGATGTAATTTGAAAGAATTCAAGATCAGGAAACTGCAGAACATACAGAATCTGAATCTGGTAGAAAAAAGAATGTAATATGAGAAATAATGATGAAATGGGCAGCGTATGGCAAAAAATGAATTTCAATTACAGCAAAAAGGGGAAAAAAGAAGATTAGCCAGGCAATCCTTTCCTACATTGAACATGCCCATAAACATAGACATGCACAGCACAAAGAAAGAGTTCAAAGCGAAAGACATCATAATGGCTTTGTGATGGAGGTCCAATCTCAATGAACGACATGTTCCGCATAAAAAATCTCCTTACCCAGTGCCAAAAACGAGTAAGGCATGCAGGTACCGAAACAAGCACTTAGGTTATGGCCAAGAATCCCAAACTACAGGCACAAATTCCTGACTCTTAGATATGTTGAAAATAAACCGCATAAAAACTGTTATGAAGAAAGATAGCTTCATTTCAATAGATCAGGTCCCTCACTTTAGCGTCATGGTTTTAATACAGAAATTAGAAGACTTAATTGATCTTGGCACTATTACCCTTAACAAAACTTTGTCAATCATGTTCACCTTCTTCCAAGTTTTAAATCTAGGGTAATAATGATGACCTAGATAGTAAGATGCATAGACTCTGCTAGATAAAGCTCTTGTCTTGCCTACTTAATGAGGTCAGTAATCCTGATTTACCTGGGTTGGAATATACATAGGCCACATCAAGACACAAAATGAAAAACACAAATCACTGGAAGAGATTGAAGTTGGAAGACAGCAATACGCATGAAACTCAGAATTCAGCATCTCAAATCATCATTAGGTCATTATGGAAACATTCATAACTACTTTTACATGCAGAAATCATAATAAACTCATATTCTTCAAATTTTAAAAGAAACTGACTGACATAAAAACAAGATAATGTATATAGTTAAGGTTAGGCATCCAACTGTGCCCTTACCTGCCAAAGCAATATAAAGTTGTAAAGCAACCATTTAAAGCAGGCATCACATTAAGTTGTAAAATAGGATTCTCAGAGAAAGGCCAAACTTGTTTGGAGGGTATGAGAGTGAAAAGGTTACCCCAATCGAGTAAAGATCACCTCATCACCACACTAATATGTGTACAAAACTTTTACTTCCTTTATTCCTATATAAACTGATTGGCGGTCCATTTTATTCGAACCCAAAGGTACTAAAGAGGGTCGAGAACCTACCAATATTTACACCAAGAAGTTTTGAAAATTCATCCTTTGAAAGTATTGCAGAAGAATGGAAAGAAGAGTGTTTTTTGAAGAAGTCTCAACATATACCCTAAACTCGTATCAAGGATCTTGATGCTGGCTATTTTAACAGAAACAAATACCATATATTCACAACTCAACAGTGTCATGTAACTACTCCATCCTGTAATGATAAGGGTCAGTAACTCCAATATCAGCTCTGATAGACATTGCCTATATAATCTGTTGTCAGTGAGATAGAGACATAAAATGCGTCCAGTCAAATATGTCCGCCTTCATCATACAGAAACACCAGAGAACCCTAAAATATAGTGGTACAAAATTTAACAACAATATGAGGATGCTTTAGGTTGCATTTAGATTGAAGGATTTGGATTCGAAGGGGCCATTTTGAGCAGAAGGATTTCAAATCCAACAGGACGACTGAAAAATAGCTCAAAAATGGGAGGTCTAGAACTTGAAATCCATCATAACATGAAGCAAGCACGCTCAATGGACTTTTGTTATGGATTTGAAATCCTTCATCCCAAATCTATCAATTCAAATACACATCTAAAGTTCATTGAATATGTCTAAGCGTGACAAAACTGATGCTCATTAGCAGGGTATAAACCACCAACCTTACCCTTGAAGGAACAGGGAAATATAGAAAAGGACGACAGATATGCATATATGGAGTTGCAAAATCTTCTCAACTCTTGACACTACGCTCCTCTGCAAAGGACAAAAACAACCTCAACCAAAGTGATCCAATGTATAAAAATGAAGCTGTACAGCAGGCTTCCAAGCTTGGACTCGTGTTGACAATAGGATTACTTCGAGCTGGTCAAGCATACCAGCCTCGCGCTTGAGCAGCTAATATATTCAGGGTCGGAAAAAAATTAGTTTGACAGCCAAGTTTTTGCAATTCTCTAGAATGATACATGAGTTTAACTGTTTAAGATGACACATGAGTTTAACTGTTTAAGACAATTGTCCGGTCCGGGACTGTATCAATAAAGTTAATTGTAAAAACTCAGCTATCAAATTCGAAGGCGAAATTCGAGTATCAAAATGATTTTCTCTTTTTAGGGTTGTACGTTAGGCTCAAGCACACCTTTATCAATTCATCCATATAGAAGAAAGGCTATTCAACTCAGCTAATTATAGATGCAATGAACCATCAGTTTCTTGCGTGATGCACCATTCCCAAGGTTCCCCCTGAAAGATAATGTAATGCATAAAACCGGTTCGGCATGCAGAATAATTAGCTGAGCAGAATAGTGTCAACTTGCAGTACACATCCTAGCTTGATCGGCCGGAAGTGAAATTCATACAACAATTCAAGAGAATTTAACATACCAAATCAAGCAATCAATGCCATTGGCAATCCAGAATAAGCATTGAATCTGTTATTTCCATCACTAAGAAATTCAATTCAACTTCATGATGACAGGTAAAAATGTAAAACAGAAAGTATAACTAGAAGATTATACAGAATCAAATGAAGCAATCCATGCATACAAATCCACACAAAATCCAAAAATTCTTGTCAGCAACCTCGTGTCTACTCCATTAATGCAAGCCTCGAACAGGACACCCGAATCCCCAATTACGGCAAACCTGAATCCCTAAATCCCAATTTCACCAAATTTCTGTTTAAACTCACACAAATTTCATTCACATTTACAATTAGTTCTCAATGAATAACAACATTCTACAGAAAACTAAATCCTACCCTCCCCCCCACCACCACAAATCCTCAATTCCGATTCAATCCCAAAATTCCAAGCCTCCCAAAATTCCGCGACACAAAACAGTTCAAATCCAACAAACATCATCCAAAAACAATAAATTACACCATACCGGTTGATGCGCCACCGGAACACCCGCCTCCACTCCCCCTTGCTGCGGATGAACAGCGGCGACGGCGGCCTGCCCTTGGTATTGATAATACGGATCCTGAACCTGCTGCGGAGGCGGCGGCGCCGTGACACCGGGCGGATTAGGCTCTTGTTCTTCGTGCTGCGATGTTTGTACGGCGAGATTCTGATACGGATAGGGCTGATAATGGGCGTATTGAGGGTCTGCGTAGGCATAGTACGATTGATCGTAGTACTGTTGCACGGATGAAGGATCGTACGCCTGTTGCTGCTGGTAATGCGCGGAGTAATCCATGGATTTTTCTCGATTGTAGCTCCGATGAAGAAAGGTTTTTGTTGCAGATTGTTCGTTTATGTGTTCATCGTGTTGTGAACGACGAAAATGATGATTATTTGGTTTTCGTTTATTTGCGGTTGGGTGTATGTGGAAATGGTTAATATCACTTTGCACCCTTTTGTTGTATTGTTATTCGATTTTACTCACTTTTGTTTTTTTTTATGGATGCTTAATTATTTCAAGATTCTTTATCTTTCTTGTTTCGTATGATACCGGAGAGAGAAGGGAATGTGTCGAGGCTGCGAACAAGACAACTACATTTTGGCTTTTTCCTCCATAAGATGAGCCTAGTGCATTGGACCGATGGATAAGAGAATCGAGCTGGTCTAAAAATCGCTTGGGTGCTTTATGTACGATGTAGACTACATCAGATACATATCGATTTCTTTCTTTTTTGATGGATCATGAAAATATAGTTGTCTCATCAATAGATAGAAATAGGGTTCCAAACCTTATTCTTGATAAATTCCTTATTTATCTCTTTTGATCTATCAGAACATATAATGTTATGTTATTTATCAATCGATTTGAAAATAGTACTTTTATATCCCTTTCGTTCATTCCGCCGTGAAAATACAGTCGAACAAGTAAATTAATTGATTTTATTTTTTTAGGTTTTGTTCTATAGTTTCTCATAGTTTATGTTTGGGATAATAACCGTAATATTTGAAACTGAATCACAATTTGTTAAATTTTAATTATCCTAAAATCAAGTAGAACAATAGAAAAGTCTCAGTGTAAATACCAAAAACCAATTCTAAATCTTTTTAGAAGAGTTATAAATATTGATATTTCAGTGTGACAATGTGAAATAGTATGCTTATCTAAATAATAGTTGATGCCCCTATCATCAAAGTCTCTCATACTATCTTTTTCAGCATAATTAAGTTACTATTAATGCACCTATTACTTGTAATAAATATTAGTCCTGCTAGTATGGGTTAATTGTACTAAACCCCTTCAAATTGTTGAATGTTCAAATATTTTTTTTTCTAAAATTAATTTTTTTCAAATAGATTTTAGTCCTACTATCACATATTGAAATAATCGCAAATTGTGCACATTAGTTGATATTTTCAAATCAAGTGATTCAAATACATTTCAATTCTACAAAAATAAATACAAAGAAAATATTAAAATTTAAAAAAACATAGAAATATAAACAGAAAATATTCCTTCACAAGAACTGAGTGATCTTTGCCCTTTTGTACCTGTCAATGCCCAAAGTTTGGCAAAAAATATTAATTGAAAAATTAAATCAAAAGTGTACTCTGCTAGAAATGTTGGTCAAAAATAGCAATTAGCATTAACTATTCACAACAGCAATTGCAAACAGCTTTTCAGGGACTCAAATCATAATAAACACTTTCGGTTAGGGGACATAAATAATATTATTCAGTACATTCAACACTTGATAAAAAGAATGGCACGCCTTGCAAAAGTATTTAAGTTATATAGGTCAATTTGAGAGTTATATGTTTAAGAAATTATTAGAATTATTGTAATTTTGAATTGTAATTAATTGCTCTTTAAAAAAATACGTTTACCGTCAATTATAACGACTAATTCTTACTTTTAATTATAGCATTAAAAAGCTAGTATTAGACTCAAACCTCTATATTTTGATTAAGAATGAATTAGTTCATTTAACTTAAGCATTTATTACAACAATTAAAAGAAAAAAAGTAAAAACTCAAAACATTTTTTACAATTTTTATTTTACAAATAATTCTATTCGAATCAAACTTAATTCAGTCAAATCAGTGTGAATTTTTCCTTTTCACTAGTAAATGTAATTTATTTCTATCAGTTTACTTTTGTTGTTAGAAGTTTTCAATTGAGAAAATTAAAATAGAGTTCATACATCTTATTTTTGAAAGTTTTCATGCAACATAATCTTTAGCCCATTGAAAACATATATATACTGATAAATTGCTAGTAACACAACTACAATAAATCAACAAAAAGAAATTAATTCTTGGCTACTAAACTTAGTGAAAGAAATAATGTCATGAAATTAAAAAATTACAATTATATTCTACACCAAATACAAAATTAATCCAAAAAAGGCCTTGCAAATATATACATTTTTTTTTTGGTGAAATTTCAAATATATACATACATATATATTTATATATAAAGATAAAGACATAAAAGTTGGCTGTTAACATGTAAAACTTATGAGCAGTACCACAATCCTAAGTTTACCAGAAATGCAGACAATTTTCAGTCACAAGCAATGTGGCCCTCCCACAAATATGCACTAAAATCTAAAAATACCCACAAAAACTAACTCAAATTTTAATTATACTCATCTCATTTCTCCATCAATCAAAAATCTTGATTCAACCTTACACTAACATACCAAAAATCCCAGAAAATCACAAAACAAAATTAAACCTAAATCCCACCACTTTCATACCCAAGTAAATCACATTTTCTTCATTAAAAAGACAATTAATTTGACAAAATAAAAATCAAATTTCCTGAAAAAATTCAGCATCAGAAACAGCAGAAACTGCAACCTGACTAATCTCATCCTCATCTTGAGGAGGCAGATTAAGATCTATCTCCAAACCCCCACCAATTCCCGAAAATTGCTTAGGAGGACAAACGTTTGCCAAAATTACAGATTCCCCCACAAAATGTGACCTCTTGTGTCCTCCGAGTGCCTGCCCGGATGCAAACACCCTATCACAAAACGGGCACTCATGACTCCTCCCCGCCGCCACCTCCGCCACCGCCGGACCACCCGTCTCCGCCGCCTTGATCCTCCCGTGGCTCGCCCTATGCCCGCCGAGCGCTTGATACGATTTAAACACCCTTCCACACGTCTCGCACCTGTATTTTCCCCGAAACTTAGTGTTCTTCTTCTCCATTTCTTGATTCTTGGTATTGATTTCTCCGGTTTCTTGCCACGAGTCTCGGGACAGCATCATGAGGCAATAAGCGACGTCTTCCTCCGCCGTGGTGTCGGAGACGGAGCTTGTTTCCTCCGTGTGATCGTTGTCGGTGTCGAGCCAGGCTCGGGGATAGAATACGCGGGACTTTCGGGCCCGTTTGGATGAACTCATTGACGGCTCTGTTTCGCTCTGTTCCGAGGAGGAAGAAGAAGACGGCGATGGAGAAAAACATGGTGTTTGTGGAATCTTTTCTTTTTCATGTTTTGGTGCGGTGTTGAGATACATCATGTGGGATCTCATGTGGCCGCCGAGAGCTCTGCCATTGGCGAAGTTTCTGGAACAGAGCTTGCATCTGTGATTCTCCATTCTTGAGGAAAAAGTTGTAAAGATTTGATCTTTTTTCACGCAATGAGCGTGTTTGTGTGTGCTCTTTCTGGTTTTTCCACGCAGTGAGTGTGTTTCTGTCTCTCTGTTTGAGCAGTCTGAGAGAGAGAGACAGGAAAGCTAGGAGTAGGTAGTAAGCATTCTTCCGGCCTTTCTGTGTGTGTGGATATATATACATACACAGACATATGTATATATATGTCATATATACATATATATATATATATACATAATATAAAATAATATAATATGAGAATAAAAAGATTCTAACGTAAACCCGACTCTTAAATCTAATCGGTTATAATAACAATTATAATATATTTGTTATTTTAATTTCAACACGATAAGTATAAACTCATCGCCCTTGGTCCTTTGTTACACTGATTTGACTGAATCGGATTCAGGTTGAATAATTATATCCTAAGCCTGACTCAGTCACTCAACTAAATTGGTTTAACAAGAGTGTGATTGTTTTATACGTGAAGTGTGTTTGGTGGGAAATTTAAGGAAAACGACTAATCAATATGATAAATGTAATGCACTTACAATTTTTAATTAGTTGGGTTCGATTAAGTCGGATTTGAAGTAAAATTTTCGGTTCAAGTTGCGTGAAAAGGTGTAATTTGTGTTTAATATATTTATTTTTGTAATAAATTGAACAAACAAGATTTTGGGATTATATAAATCTTATTCAAAACGGCAAGAAACAATTAATTAGGGAATACTTAAATTTAAAGCATCAATGCTTGTAACATGCAAGAATTGTCATTTAATTCCCAATCCCATCTTTAAGTTTCTTTCCAAGAAAGCCTTTCAATAAAATCTTGCAGAATTAAGAGATAATTCAAATTGGGTTGGAAAATTTTGCTATATTTAAGTGTTATTTTATATTTGAGAACAATTTAATAGAAATTGCACGAGGGTGGTAATTCCATATATAGGGTACGGCAACAATAAACATGAATGATGAATTGCCTTTCTTTATGCAAGTCAATAAAACTGCTGTGTTTGTTGTAACGCCAAAAGTGCAGAGAAAGTTGCATTGTGCAGTCACCAAGAATAAATAATCCCACCATTTAATAATGATCCTTGACTTCCAATAAATTAAAGTATATTTCAATTAATAATGAAGTTCCAAAAAGTGAAAACATTCTTAAATTACGGGTTAGCGTTTCGATATTATGCTGATTTGATCGAATATTTTATTTTTAAAATTTTAGATTTATATATATTTTTTTAAATGCAGACACCTCAAATGATCTGAGGGATTCGAACTCAGGTATTTGCCTTAAAAAAACAATGTTGTTAATTATTATTAATAATAACAAAAAATTAATACAATGTATTTCTTGATAACAAGATTGTGGGCCTTTAGATTGTGGTGTGTTCGGTGATTTTCTAATTTTGGTGCCCTTTTTCCTCGATACTATAACTCTGCTCTATTTTTTGTGCGTAGTGCAACCCTGGAGTTATCCGTTTTTGACAAAAGCGAAACTTGAAAAAATATTTTTTTTAATAATCTTTTCATGTTCCGCATTTAGAGAAAGCGGAAATACTGTTTTTTGCCGTTTAAAAATGCAGCACCGCATGGCTCCATTAAAGGCCGAAATGAATAGTATTTTCGTTTTCTTGGAAAGCGAAATTCACGATTTTTAAAGGGAGTTATTTATCTTATCTCGTGAGACTAAATAATTAATATACAATTTAAATTTGTTTAATTTGTTTTTAACAGAGATAAGCAAAGAGTTCCGTGAATCTAAAAAGCAGAATTCCACAATACTTATGACCTAATAAAAAACAGAATTCTACAATACTCATGACCCAGAAGATTTTGTAAAAAAGCAAAATTCCTTGAAATTTGTTTTTCACAAATTGGATTTATTTAAAATTTCGAAAAATTTTCCTAGATAAAATTTACATAAGTACCCGTTAGTAGATTATCACTAGGAATATCGGTACGATAAAAGATCACTAGGAATATTTGTATTTAAAATATCAGAATATCTGTACCAAAATAGTAGATTATCACTAGGAATATCTGTATTTAAAATTTTCAAATATTCCTAGTGTAAAAATAGAATTTATTTTCACATTTAAATAGTAGATTGTCTATTGTAGGTAAAAATTGAAATAGTAGATTATCTATTTTCGTATTTAAATAGTCGAAAAATAATGTGTTCAGATACGATAAATAAATAAAAAATGAATTTGCTTTCTTGGTTTCCATTTGCTTTCTACTATTCTTAAAGGCGGAATATTTGTACAAGAAAAATTTATTAAATAAAATCTAGGGTTACATATCTTTATTTGAATATCTGCTCAAATTTTGAAAAAAAAATTAATTCAGGATATTTATTAATATGAAGGCAGTACATGAGTACTGTAGAATTCTGCTTCTTAAATTCACGGAACTCCTGTGATTATCTCTGTTAAAAAACCCAACTTATTGCCTTTAAAAAATGGTGGATTCCGCTTTCCAAGAAAACGGAAACACTGTTCATTTCTGCCGTTAATGGAGCCACGTGGCGCTACATCCTTAAACGACAAAAAACAGTGTTTCCGCTTTTTCTAAATGCGGAATATAAAAAGATTATTAAAAAAAAACTATTTTTTTCAAATTCCACTTTTATCAAAAGTGGATAACCCCAAAGTTGCACTACGCATAGAAAATACACAAGAATTACAATATCGAGAAAAAAGAGCACCAAAATTAGAAAATCACCATGTTTTGGTGGTACATTGGAAAAAGAACAAGGATAGTTATTAGTGCAAGGAGTTAGGGCTTGGCCAAACTGCAAAGTGCTTATTTCAATTACCCAATAATTATTTCATAAAAGGTGTAATCAATATCAAATTAACCATAGTTGATTTTCATGAAAGGTTTTGTGATAGGTGGGAAGGTCTATTTGGCGATTAAATGCTATTCCATTAGGGCCAAAAATTGGACCTAATCCCCTTGATTAATTACTATCGATACGTGAAGGATAGGTAGTTTTAGTCCCAACCTAATTTTTGTTGTACAAATTGATGTGAATTTGGATGAGAATGATATGTTGAATAGTAAATAAAATATACTTATAAGATATTTATTAGGTTTGATTAAACCTTGTATAGTTGTATGAATTACTATTTTCTTGAATTAGGGTTTTATTGATATTTTAAGTCTTTTCACAAGTTTCTATTTTTTTTTTTTAACTTAGTAAGTTGGAATCCGTTAAATCTTCTTACATAATGCATGGGTACAAATATAAAGATATAATGTGAAATGACATCACACAGACATAATATTATAAATTTTTTTATTAAATTTGCCATGTGAAAAGTATTTGTTATTAGCATAATACAATAAAATAATATTTTTAAAAATATATGTATATCACGAGGCTTTTCCACACATATAGTGGAATTTACTTGCACTCTGTTTTATCATTAGTTTCAATCCTAATTATTACGCTTAACATGTCAAGAAATCAATATTCATCAACCACTTATCAATGAAACGGAATAAAAGAAAATTCTTAATTCAAGTTTGAGATCGCAAAAGACCAATAATAAAAAATAGAAAAACTTTTATTTTTTATATTTGTGAATACAAAATAAAATAAAATAAAAAGTAATTTGTGTATCTTTTATAATGCCAATACATAAGTATGTTAAATTCAAGTTTTTCCCAAAAAATTTCCTCTCCTAAACATCAACAACAGCTTCAGATGTAGAACCAAGTCCTACTTGTAACCATTGAGATGAATCTTCTCTATTGTCCTTCAAGTCTTTCAAGTCACTCAATTTTGTTGCATACTTTAGTCTATTACCAGCTTCTTCCTCGTCAACAATTTTCATTCTTTCATCTACAAATGTAGTATTCTTTTCATCAATATTGTTACCTTTATCAATGTTGTTCTTGTTATGGTACTCTAATTGATCAGAGTTACAAGGAAGATAGCTATCTCTTTTGATCAACGAGTGCAAATGCATATCAGTGGATACTTCAAACCTTTCCTGTTTGTCATCAGTCCATGTAGGGAAGTTATTGAGGTCCAAGACATTAGCCTGGGGCACCGTATCCGTCTTAGGTGGTATTTCAATTGATGGATAAGTGTTCTTATCTTGATATTGAAACTTAGCTAATGAAGAAGTGTCAGGCATATTAGAAGTAATCCAATGGCACCTCTTGTGCCCTCCGAGGGCTTGACCGGATGAGAAAACCCTATGACAAATCGAGCATTCGTGGACCTTTGACTTCCTCCTCGTGGCCCCTACAAACGTCGAGGGTTGTTTGTAGTGGTACGAGGGAGTTTCTTTCGATAGGGTTAATATTTCTTCGCGTGTGATGACATCATCATTGCTTAAACTTGTTTCATCTAGTTGTTGTTCTTGTTTGGCAGCATAGCAACCCTTAACCTTCTTGTGACTTGCCCTATGTCCTCCTAATGCTTGGTGAGAATTGAACACTTTCTTGCATGCTTTGCACTCGAACAATCCTTTAGCGGTGGACTCTCTTGCCTTATTGTCTAAATGTAGTCTACTTGTCATTGTATTGTAGAACGTTTTAGTGTTTCGTCTCTCATCTTCTTCGCGACTAGCAGAGGCGCAGGACTCATCCGATTCTTCCACCAATGGTTGGTTAACCTTGGTATT
Organism: Lippia alba; assembly: GCA_037834125.1. Taxonomy (NCBI): domain Eukaryota; kingdom Viridiplantae; phylum Streptophyta; class Magnoliopsida; order Lamiales; family Verbenaceae; genus Lippia; species Lippia alba. The sequence continues at coordinate 6,148,350 of JBBMKE010000010.1, read as the reverse complement.
CGCTAGTTGTAATAAGCATCTAGCTAATTGGAGGTCTTCCTTCTCGCTCGACAAGGAAGTTGAATTAAAACCACCCACATTAGCACGATGAGACCTCTTTCGTTTTAACCACCCTCCAACACGTCTCCCACCATCATCCTCGCCTGCTGACTCAGAAGGCGAGGATACCAGGGACTCAGACGTCTCACCCGAGACGCATTTCCCGTGTTCAAGAAAGGACTTCCAACAAAAGAACTCCTTGCCACAATGCTCACAATGCCTACAACTTTGTAGCCTATTTGGGTTGCTCCTCAACTTGTACATTCTCTTAATACTTCCCCCTTGTTCATTCCCTCCATATTTCTCCTCACAATCACTTGCTTCTTCTTCTTCATCATCATCATCAAGAATCCCATTGTCAATATCCCCAATCCCATGAGCCCTCATGTGCCCCCCTAATGCCCTCCCACACATAAATCCCTTCTTACACACTTTACAATAGTGCTTGACCTTTGGTATATCCTCATCAACACAAGCCATAGGTTGTATTTCCATGTAGAGATGCAAGGGCTGTATATGTCCACAAAAAGAAACATGCATTTAAAGAACAAATTTACATACCAAGAATTCTTGATGAAGGAAAGGGTTTGTTCTTGTAGTAGTTTGTTGTTGTGAGGGTGAATGATGAAAAGCAAGCCATTCCTAGTTTTTAGTGTGCATGGATGGAAAATTCAGAGTGATAGTGTGTGGTGGAAAGTGAGAGTTGTTTGATGAGTGAGAAGTTATAACCTTTTTTTTTTTATGAGTGAGAAGTTGACTATTGAGTCTTTGTCTCTCCTCCGTTTACTTAAGAGTGGAAAGAAAAAAATGGAAAAAAAATTGTGGTTCAAAGTTGTAACTTCCGAAACTAATTCACAACTTTCTTGAAATCCAAGCCAAGAAATTTGGTGTATGTTTTCCCCATGTTTTTAGCTTGATGTAAAGCTTGTATTTCCCATACAAACTTATTGGGATTGATTACGTGGCGTGTTAAGGCCATCATTTTAAATATTTAGAGTAGGGTTCGAATTATTCGAACCAAATAAGAAAAAAAAAAGTTTATATATACATTCTGAAAAGGAAAATTACACTCTTGGTCCCACTAGACTAACTAGATATCACATTTGGTCCCGTATGATTTTTTGTTTACACATTGAGTCCCATAAGAAATAAATTTGAACACATTGAGTCTCAACCTAACTCTAAAAATGGGAGAAACGTTAACTTCATGTTAATTTTTAATGAGAGAGGCTAGATTAATCTAACGTGGAGGTTAGGTGACATTTTTTGATCCGATTTATCAATGAACATTATATTTTTTTGGTCCCATTAGACTGATTCGATACCACAAAATGAACAAGTAAATGGGACCAAAAATATAATTTTCACTAAAAAAATCAGATTAAAAAATACCACCAAAGCTCCACGTCACATTAATCTAGTCTCTCTCAGCAATAATTAACATAAAGATAACGTTTCTCGTATTTTTAAAGCTAAAAGTGAACGATTGGGATTCAATGTGTAAACAAAAATCGTACGGGACCAAATATGATATCAGATTAATCTAGTGGGACCAAAAGTGTAATTTTCCCCAAAAATCTTTATTAGATAACATCATTCAAACACACAATTAAATCATGCCATAATTTAATCACAATTAAATCCTCCAAGTCGAGAGTCTGACAAACAGTGGGAATGTCGACCTTGACTCTGTTAAGACTTGCTTATGTGATTATATCCTTTTGAAGGATCACTCAATTTCATGGGGTGATAAGTGCATATGACCATGTGTTCATAATACATAAGAGTGATTGTTACAAGAACATCATCACTGAGATGTCCCGCATGAGAACATTCCTAAATGGGAAAGGAAGTCTCCTAGAAACTTCCAAATTATGAACTATCTCATAGGTCAATAGCGTGATTAATTAATCCTTAGACTTGAGATTATGTAATGTCTCATATGAACTAACTCTATAATATTTGATATAGGCTCAAAAAGGTGTCACCATATAGACACTTGAACCACGACGTATGTTGGGATTACACAAGTGACATATGTAGAATTAGTAGAATCAATAAAGGAGCTTCACTTGTTATAAAAACAAGAATAATCTCTTACTGATTAAGTTGTTTGTTGTCCATTCAACTATAAAGCTTTGGCCAAGATGGATAAAAGGTCAAGACTTCAAGAAAATGGGGTTTTCTCGGATTGAGTTCTAAATGGATATGAAATGAACTTAACTTTAAAGATCAAGAACAACAAGACTCTGAGAATATTCACATGCCTTAGTTCCTGATTGAGAGATGGAGTTGTAGGAGAATCGTATTTCGCTATATGTTATTGATTAAAAGGTTCTTCGATTCATTTCGTTATTCGACTACAGGTCACACACCCATTGCTAGATTATGGAAGTGTGATCTGTGAGGTGATTCACTGATTATGGTAATTAATTAATTAATTAATTATTGTCACTACTAATCGAATAATGAACCTAAAGCGTCACACACAAATACCAGAATACGAGGGTTCTGGTAGGATGTTAATATGATTAACAAGGATCAAAATGGGGCATAAAACGTACATGTCACATAGATGTGGCTTCACGCGTGTCCCGTGCATGTGATTTTATTCCACACGCGAATTATTTTCTAGAATTGATTAATTAAATTATAATTAATTAATTTTGGTATTTTAATTAATTATGAATTAATTGTTAAGACTATTCTCAAATTAACTTAACCCAATAAATAATTAATTGAGAATTAAATTATTTATTGTTGACTTTTAACTTTATGAAAGTTGAAAAGTCCAACTTCTTATTGTAGGAGAAAAAAAGTGTATCTTGCAGAAACTTGGAGAATAAGTAGAACACTTATTATTCCAATTACATCAATAGGGGTTCGAACATGCTATAAATAGAGGGGTTGGTACCTCTTTAACACTTTAGACCAACGTTCTTGAAGCGTTAAGTTTTTGAGGGAAAAAAAAATTTCAAAGCACCTAAACACAAGCCGCAGAACTAGCATTCTCATTAGCTTGATCGTGTTTTAGAATTTGTGTGGATACGCTTTGGAAGGTTACTACTTTGGGATCTAATCAAAGGCCTTTTGAGGGACTTTCTGTTTGAAGGGTGTTCGATAGGCGGTATCGTCATCACAAGAAAGCTACTATCAACGTGAATTTCTTGAAAGACCCTAAGATACGACACAAACATTTCAAGTTCATTGGTCTGCTTTTGGAAAATTTTAAATCTTCCGCTGCTTTGCTCCGTCTGTTTTCCAATATATATATTGTCAAGTCTCAGCGAATAGTAATTTTTCCCACTAAAATGCATAAAATAAGTTAGCTTTCTACTTTCATAGCATTCAATTTTGGAAAAGTCGCCTTTATTACAATTCAGTTTTTTTTTTGTTTTAAAAAGAAAAAAAAAGAAAAAAGTCATCTGTAGTACGATGGAGGTGTTGGAAAAACGAAAACGAAAATGCAGCGGAATTTAAAATTTTCCAACTATGAGGACCGAACTGTAATCTTGAATCCAAATTCGTACGGTAAGAAACTTACTTTTCTTTTCTTTCTTTCTTGAAACGTTCAAACCGCCCAAGAACGCTCTTCTCGCGACTTGATCCCCTCTCTTTGGCTCTTCGCGAATCTTTGAAGACTCCTCACTTGAAGCCCTCTAGAGAATAGTCCATCAACACGACCACGATCTAATTAGTAAGCATGCTAGTTCTCTAATTAGTATTTTAGGCTTTCTAGGGCTTAATTGTATATTTTTGGAGAAAGGGAATTTTGTTCAACACATGAACCAAAATAAATCATCATCTCTCAAGGGGAGCTCGAGTGCCCCTATTTATGGAAGAGAGGGGCGGCCGAAACCCTAGCCTTTCGGGATGAAGAATTTTGTCCCCCCCCCTCTCTCTCTCTTTTCTTGCTCATCAAGCAAAATCCAAACTTTGACTTGAACTCTTATTCAAGTCAACTTTAGATAGTCAAAAAATATCTAACTAATTTAGATATTATCATTACTTTATTTATTATTAAATAAATAGCTTGATGTCTAATTAATTAATTCATAATTAATTAAATAGACTTATTTCTCCAAAATAAGACTTTAATATTAATTCAAAATTAAACCAAAGTCCATTAAATAATTAACACATTAATTATTAGAGAAAATTGCATTTTTGGTCCCGTAGGTTTTAAGCCAAAAAATTTTCGCCCCAAACAAATTTTTTTGGTACGAGATGTTTATATTCCGACAGATTTAGTCCCAAATCCTTAAAATAACACTTTTAGTCCCAGACGGAGTTAACAGCCGTTAGTCATTCTTTTGACCAAATTTTTATTTATATTTTAATTATAAATATTATATATTTTATAAAATTATATGAATCACAAATATTTTATAACTTTGGAAATTATTATGAATACCTTTATATTTTAATTATGTTAAAAAATTAAAATTAAAATTTTATGTATATAATTAAGAATTAATACATTTAACAATTTTAATTTATTTATTTAATGAAGAATTAATACATTTTATATTAAACTTAAAAAAAAGAGGAAAAAGCCATCCCAGCCCCATCGGAGAAGATGAACAGCACCACCACACAAAGAATTGGAGATTTTCCTTTCTTTGCCGAATTCGACGTATGGGTAGTGCTTTTCGATCACCGCAACACGAGGATTGCATTGAAAGAAATTTTGTGGCCTAATTTTCAGGGGTAGTGGTTGTATGAAGGAGCAAGGTCGCGGCATCGGCGGAGCTCCTTTTCCAGCGAGCAAGACTCCATCTTGTACTATTTCGTCATGAGAAAGACGAGATAGAGCATCACCACCTCCACCAACAGATCTGCTCATCACCACTACCAAATCTGCCGCCACAACAAACCCCCGTCGCCATCACACCACCACCGGTTCCTCCAACCAGATCCGCCACCATCAACATAACACACAATGAATTGCCATATCTATTGCCCACTGGCCACAAAGCTTCCGCTGCCAGATCCCACCGAAATTCGCCACCACCAAGATACCCATCGTCAAATCTATTCAACACCACCAAATCCGCCAGTTCACCCCACCTTCCATGCCCACCATCGTCGCTTCGAGAGAGAGAGAGAAAATCGATTGAGAGAGCAAATGAAATTCTTCGTTCCAGATTTGTTCCAAGTGCCATGAAATTCTGGTTTTACCTCAAGGATGAGAACCATGACCATTAACTGTCAACTTGGGATCTACCACAATCACCTTCTGCATTTCCACGCTTCCCATCTCCTTAATCCTATCCTCCTCCTCTTCTTCATCTTCGTCCGATTCCAAAGTGAACTGAGAATGATTCTCATTGTGCATTTCTCCGAGAGGCTTATACTTCACTCGGATCCTTATTCTTGGTGTAAAACAACATGAATTCCTCCCCGAAAGCAAACGCACAGATTAAATTGAGCAGCTTTGAAGGGAATCGGAATGAATTCTTCGCGCTCCGAAGAAACCCTAGCACAGAATAGAGGAGAAATAGGAACGCTATTGTGATTACCTCCAACTGTAATGCGGAACCCATTTTATCTTTCGAGCTCACGGCGTCGGTGAAGGAGATGAAAGAGTTGATGATGGAGAGGACGGCGAGAACGGAGATCATCAGAAATGTTACCGTCGACGAAAACGACGCCGTCTTGAGCTTGGGTCTGGTAACCTTCTGCGGCGGAGAGCCCGGCAACTGCGACGGCGGAGCTTGTTTCAGGGATTCGGAGGCGGAGGCGAGTGATTCCCACCCGCCGATTAGAATCAACGCGCCGCCGGCGACGGTGTAGGTGAACAATCCCATTTGTTGACTTTTTCGGAATCGAGATCGTGATTATTGAGAAGAATTGGAGTAGTTATTTGACACAAGAAAGAAAATTAGGAGAATTTATCTGAATCTGGATGTGTATAATCGGGGTCAACGATTTGGGTGGTCGGCTCTAACGCGGCGGCGCACGGCTGAGCTACGGCGTTTGGTGGCGTTAGAAGCAAGTGGTTAGTGGTGTGGTTCATTAAGGGAGGCAGCTCAAAGCTTTGGACTTGTGAGCAAATTACTTGTTCTCTCATTTGAGAACACCATGTTTTTTATTTTTTTAAGATTTGATTAACTCATTAATTAAGTACTAATGTAAATAAAATTTCAAATCAAGCTTTTTATCAATATTTAGATTTCATTCGTTCTCATTTAAATTCCCCACATTTTTTATATTTGGTTAATTTTTTTGAAGAGAATTATATTTGGTTCTCAACTATTTGTAATCTATAATTAAGAGTTAATTATATTTAATATCTTTTGTGGATTTGAATATTATAATCAGGGACGGAGCCACGATTTAATGTTATGGAGGGTGAAAATTCAAAATATAAATAATGGAGGGCAAAATTTTTAAATAGAGGGGGCGAAAAGCTAAAATATTATAAAATTAAAGATAAAAATATTAATATATCAAAAATATATATATAAAAATTAAGAAATTCTAAAATTTACGGAGGGCGGGAGCCACCAATTGCCCCCCCCCCCCCTGGCTCCATCAATGATTATAATCGACTCTTGTTAGTCACTTTATTATATTTTGATCATTTTTAAAAGTTATAAATTACATTAGATCATTTTTACGTTAATTTGATTGTAACATCATAAATTTTGGGACTTAAATTTTTTATTTTATCTTTATTTTAGTAGGAAATTTTTTTATATCAAATTTACCTTAAATTTAAGGTAGCGTCAAAACCAAAAATTAAGTCTCAGAATCTATAACAATATGACCTAAACTTAACAAAAACTAATATGATATAATTTATATTTTTAGAAGCGGCTAAAATATAATAAAATAAATAATAGGGTTTCAATTATAATATCTAAAACTAATATACTAAATGTAACTAAGCCTATCATTAATTAACTTATTAATTAAGAACTAATATAATTGAAATCTATCTATCTATCTATCTATCTATTTATACTATTATATATTTGAAAACGACGTTTGACTTTTTGACTTTATTGTGCATTTTGATGACGTTTAATATTGTGGGTTTTTTTAGATTTTTAATTAAACTTAACAAATGTGATTGACTGGTTTTTATTTTATATATTATTTTATCATAAAAATAAATAGTAAGGAAAATAATTACCTTTGACAATAGTTATAATATACTTTCTATGTATGAATTTTTGTCATAATTAATGAGATTTAAGTTAAGAAATGTTAAATTGATAACTTTTATATATTAGACATTCACCCCAAACGGGTGATATTTAATACTATTATTAATTATGATAAAGAAAAATAAAAATCTTTATTCTGTAATTATTTTATTATGAAAATAAATATTTCTAACTAGGATATTTTTTTGACAATATTCATAATTTATTTTTCATGTATGAATTTCTTTTAAAGTTATACATATTTTTATTAATATATATATATAGGTTTTTCAATTTTTATTTAAATATATAAATTTGATTTTGAGTTTTTTATTCTTTAAAGCATTAAAACTCAATAATTTTCGAGTTTTTTTGTCATATATAATAAAATAGTTATGTAAGTTTAATTCTAATCAATATTCTAATTCTTAAAATTTAATTTTTTTAAATTGGTAAATAGCTGTTTTGCTTTAAATATAAATTATTTTTTCTAAATTGTTTATATAACTCCATTATAAATTACTGGTGTGGTCTTTTGTTTTTACCAATATGTTTTCACTAATTTTTCTTTTATATTTATATTTTATTTTTAAAATTCTTCATTATGTTTTCAAAATTTTATGTTAAATTTGATGGTTTGAATTTACTTGATTCTAATTATTATATTTTTTTATTATTTGTGTAAATTATTAATTTGATTATTTATATTTTATTTCAAATAAGTTTAAACTTTTTGTTATAAGATCAATTTTAATATTTCTTAACCAACCAAATTTATTAGTAATATAACTTTGCTTTTTTTTATTATTTCAATATTAATTTGTTTATTTGAATTTTGAGTTTCAAAGAATTTCACTTTATATTTTTCTATTAGATCTAAAAAATTTATTACGATTTTATAATTGGTCTTTTGTAAAACACTTTATAATATTTGTCATGATTTATTTTTATCTTTATTTTATTAATCAATGCTCATTTATTTTCCTTGAGTTTTGATTTTTATATAGTTTATTTAAATATTTTTATTATATTTAAAGAATTTATTAGAGTTTCAACAATTATAATTGTTTGAGACTTTCTTTCAAAATCTTCTTTTTGGAGTTTCAATGACTAAATTCCTTTTTTTATTATGTCATAATTATAAGATATATCTCATATTCGAATTCATTGGATGATTTTTTTCAAAAAAATATTCATTTATTAGTTAATAGGAGCTAAATTAAAATTTTAGTATAGTTAGTAGCCAATTTGATATTTATTACTTTGTAAAAAATATTATAAAAAAGTAACTATTTATATATTAAAAAAATATAATAATATTTTAAATAAATATGTATATAGCACAAGATGATGCTAGAATTTTAATATATATACTATTTTAATATCTTATTATTTTTTTATTTTCCACATATTTAACCTATCTAATTAGGCAATGATATTGAGTTTTATCTATACTATTTATACTATTTATAATAAGAGAACACTTAACTTAATAAATAATTATAATTAAGTACATTAAAATAATAAAATTTGATTTTAATAGTAATTTATTTATTATTTATAAAAAATATGTATTGCATAGATTATTTTCGTTCTATATGATTTAACTATTCATTTTAAAATTATTTTAATTTACTAAGATCATACAAATATTATAAATTATATCTTATACTGATACCGTGCACCGCACGAGCCATACGCTAGTTATACCATATCAGATAATCAATCGAGTTATATATGTAATCTAGACATCTAGTGAAAACATTAAAACTAACTCTTATGGCCCCATGCCCTCCCTCTAGCTCCGCTCTGAAAAAAATTAAAACTAACTCAAACTCTTATCTTTTGAGATAAGAAGATAACATCGGATAATCTAATTTTTGAATTATTATTTTTTTTAAATCCTTTGTTATTTAGGCACCTTTTTTTTAATTCACCATGAAATTATGTTGTTTAGTGATTATTGATCATGAAATTGTATAGTTTAGTGATCAAAAGTTGAAAGCAACCAAACTAATTCATATGAAATTGTACATTTTTATCGTAAAATGATGTAGTTCAGTGATAAGTGTCGTACTAACATACTCTATCATAGAAAAACTTATGAGTTTACGTAAAAATTATTGTTAGTATTATTTTTTGGGTGGTTGAATAAAATTGAACTTGACCTTGCAATAGGAAATTTGTCTGGAATTATCCGATTGATCGCACTCATTAATTTTGTACAACACCCTAAATTAGCATATGACTTCTGAATTTACCAGTTACAAGAGGGCAAGGAATTAGTCCCTACCCTATATATATATATAGGCCTAACCGCGGCCTTAAAACCTACCTAAATCCGGTCAATTTTAAAGAAACTATATTTATATTTTCTATATTTGTGTTCGTACATTATAATCTTTAAAAGTATGTGAAATTTGAATTTCTTATTTAGTTCCAAAAGGAAGGAAAAAAAAAAAAGAGTCCCCCATGTAACGATCTGAAAATTTTTAATATTCACTTCCTAATTTACATTATTTATCTTTATTATTCTTACCCTAGAAATGTATTCCGAATGGTCTACTCTTTAAATCAAATAAAAAAAATAGCTATATTGTATATACTTCCACAAAATTTCCCTCGGTGATGGAGATAATTATACTCTCAATCCCACCAAGCTCTAATGCACCAACACTTCTAAAAATATCATTTTGCCGTTTCGTGTCGTGTCCGACATCCGTGTCCGACGCCCATGTCCGACACCATGTCCGATCGTGTCCGTGTCGCCGTGTCAGTATCCGTGCATCATAGCCACCAAGTAATTCAATTCACAATTTGTAATTTCTTTTTATTTTTTTGGCATTCCATTATGAGTTTAAATCGAGACCGGTCTTAATGCAGAAATTTTCCTACCATATAATTATGTACCTAAGAACTACGTGTGATAAAACTAGCGAGCGCCAAACTGCAAGTGGCGGTAGATTTATAGTTTATGGTCAAATGGCCAAATGGCAAAGTAGACCACTACTGATAGAGCTAGGGCAATGAGGCATGAATATGTACATCTTCTAATTGCGCCTTCGCATAAGAATGTGTATAAATAAGCATACACGTACATTACATCCAACACCAATTTCTTTATTGTTATATACCAAAAAGAATTAGTCATGGAGTTCAAACTTTTCAAGCTTTTATCCTTCATTTTCCTACTTTTCCAACTAATTTTGGCCATTGTCCATGCCACAAGAGATGCCCCAAATAACCTAAACTCATCATCACCTTTTGATTTCATCAAACAATTGAATGGCTTGCACAAGGGCATGAACGCAAAGGGAGTCCACCAACTCAAGAACTACCTCAAACAATTTGGTTATCTCGAAAACCCTAACCAAGATGACGATGATGACTTCGACAATGCGCTAGAATCGGCAATCAAAACCTACCAGCAAAATTACCATATTAACCCCACCGGGGTGGTGGATGGCCCGACGATTTCGAGAATGATCACCCCACGATGCGGCGTCCCTGATATCATCAACGGCACCAACACGATGCTGAAAAAGGACAATCATGACCCTAGTTCGAAATCGATCCATACGGTGTCTCACTATACTTTCTTTCCGGGAAACCCTAAATGGCCAGCTTCTAAAACGCTTTTAACTTATGCCTTCATATCCAACACTCCCCAGAATGCCAGGGACGCTTGTGCACGGGCCTTCCGGAAATGGGATGCAGTCACGAGGCTCTCGTTTGCGCCCGTTGCAAGCGGTCAGAGGCCGGATCTCTCTATCGGTTTTTATCGTGGGGATCACGGGGATGGGGCCCCCTTCGATGGTCGTTATGGAGTGTTGGCCCACGCTTTCGCGCCAACCAATGGGAGGTTCCATTTTGATGCCGACGAGCAATGGGTTGTGGGGTCGGCTCCGGGCTCTATCGACTTGGAAAGTATTGCTCTGCATGAGATCGGACATCTTCTTGGGTTAGGGCATAGCTCGGTTCAGGCAGCAGTCATGTATTCCGGCCTCGCAGGGGGACAGGTCAAGACTGTTTTGCAGCAAGATGATATTGATGGGATTAGAGCTTTGTATGGCGCTTGAAAATCATTTTCAACAAATATGGTTGAATTAAATAAAACATGATATGTACCGATCATAATAAAAGGTATTTGAAAAGAAATAAAGAATCTTAAGTGATTATAGTTGTTCTTTTTGTTATTTTTTCTCTCATAAGAGAATAGGAGCATCTTCTCCAACTAGGGCAATAAGATATGAATAGCACATAGGTACCGATGTTTACCAAAAATTATCTACTCATATAAATATAACAAGAGTACTATACACTGCACTGAATCTTCTACTCCATTTTAGTGCTTCATCTTCTACTCCACCTATCGGATGCGTGACACGTATAAGATTTTGTTAGATTTTTTAATAGATAGAATTATGGTATTATCAATAAAAGGAAAAAGAATCTTCATATATCTAATATTAAAAAAAATTATATATCCAATATTTTTTTTAAAAGAGTTCTTACTTTTCATTAGAATTATTTTTTGATATTCAAAGTAAATATCTTAATTTAATACCATCTTTTCTAATTTTTTATTTTCAAGTTTTTAAATATTTATTTTAAAGTTAAAATATGAATATTAAATATATTTTATAACATTCAGACATAAAAATATTATATAATTTTCAAAGTAAAATATTAAGTTGATATTCAAATATTTAATATTAAATATATTTAATAGTA
>JBBMKE010000010.1:6118167-6128583 GCA_037834125.1 Lippia alba | reverse complement strand
AGAGTTTAAAATTAAAAAATAGACAACTTATATTATAAGCTTTGAATACAATTAATTAATATATTAATATTAAAACAATCCTTGTTGAACTATATTTCTTTTTTATATTTTTTATGTTAAAGAAGTTTTAATTCTACCAAGAGTCGTATTATAAGATAATAAGTACTTTTTAAATATAGTTAAATTAATAATTTATAATATGTATTTACATAATTATCCCTAACTAATAGTTATTCAAATAATTATTATAAGGTTATTTTAGGCGATCATATTTTGTAAGAAACAACTCACACTTTTATAATATGGACAGAGAAAGATAAAAGACAGAAAATTTAAAAAAAATCCATCCACAAATAAAAAAGTAATAAAAGACATTATTCACTGAATTAATAATGTAATAAAATATATAGAAACCTATGCTTAATATTTATAATTTTATATGGTTACACCAATTTAACAAATTAGATGTGCGTTGAAATATCATAAAAAATACGATAGGAGGTTAATTAATTACTTATTTTATAGGCATCACTTCCTTTTTATCTTCTTTATACTTAAAAGCTCAAATTTCAACCATAAATTAGTTGGAATTCGAATATTTCATTATTGACATTAAGTTTTATGTTATTGTGAAAGTAATAGGAATATTTGAGGACACTCCTCAATCAATTGGTAATTCAACCGCTAATATATTTCTATGCCCATGATTGAAATCAAGAAAACTTGATAGATACCTTGTACTATGATTACATGTTTTCAATATCTATGCTAATAATTTCTCAAAGGGTCTAACATAGATCCATATCTATACTATCATATTCATTTATCGATTAATAATTTATAATTATTTTAAATTTATTCAATACATATTCAAAATAATAACAACACAATAAACGAGCAGAGTTACTAATACAATACAATGAGTTTCTTTTAATTAAAAAATATTTTAAAAAATATCATCGAATTCGTATCATATCAGGCATCATGCCCGGACACTTTTATAAGGAAAATTTAAATAAAATATTATATATTTGTATCGTATCGTACTCATACAATATTTATACGCAGTCAATTCAAATTAAACATAAAAAACAGGGTTCGTCGAAAAAAATTTATGAGAACGCGTGGAACAAGTTCCTGAATGGTGCGTGTACACTTGCCATGCGCGGACGGCCCCAAACCCCTCAATGCGCACCGCATCGCGCACACAATTCAACGCGACTCCACTGCACATGCATGCATAACCGTTCGTCACTAGAAATAAAAAGGAACAATTTCCCAAGTAATTTAGCAAAGGGTGGGTAACAAATTAATTAAGGTTTTTGTAGGTTTGTTGAGATTGAGATAAGAATAGATTTTTCATGTGGCCAAATCACAGCCTCTTTTCGAGCCAATCATCGTCATTTTGAGGATTCTCATGACTATTTTTGGACAGATTGTTACGTAGGTATATTTTTTTGTATGGAGGATGAGTGTTTTGAGTGGTGTTAATGTATATTGGAGGTGCAATTTACTCGATTACGTGGTATCTCTTCTAATTCATGGTAAAATGAGCACTGATTTGTAGGGGAAAGGGGAAAAATGGACGGAAGGGTGATTTAGTTGTTAATATTTAGATTATTTTTACTTATAGATAAATTTGATTTGCCAATAGGGATTGACCAATTGGTGAGGATTCTTTCTTGAAGGCAAAGATCCAAATTCGAATCACTCAGACTGAGGTGTGTGCGTTAAAAAAAAAAAGAAAAAGATAAGTTTGATTTGTATTGTTATGAGTTATCCATTATCTAGGTTGTTACATAAGAAAATCAAAAAGTCTATCTAAATAAGTCTTATACTTGTGTTTAAAAATCACCAAAAAGTTAATAAGAATTATTCTCCTTTGCTCAATTATTTTCTGCTCTTTTTTTTTTTGTTTTTATATGGTATTAAAACTTTAAAATTTATCAACACTTAATTTTCTCTCTTTTTTTCTCTCTCTTTTTGAGTTTTAAGGTGGCTCATCTAATGACTCATCAACATCAAAACCGTCGTAACCATTCTGTTGGACCCATAGACTCGAAAGTACTCAAATGTTTTCAAATGTTTGCTCTCAATTTCTCTCGTCTCAAACTTTATCTAAACTCTCTCTTTCTTTCTTTTTTTTTTCCTTTTCTTTTTATTGGATTTCTCATGTTCTCACCTCTCAAAATTCCCCCATTCCTCTATTGTCGTTGCTCTATTGTGGAAGTCTAACACATGTTTCACGTTCTTCTTTAGTTGGCGTCTTTTTTTTGAGCGAATATGGAGTGCCCTCTGTAGTTCACGTTCTTCTTTGGAGGGAATGTGGAGCGCTGTAGTTCACGGTCTTCCTTTGAGACTTCTTTGGAGGGAATGTGGAGCGCTCTCTGTAGTTCACGTTCTTCCTTTGAGACTCTAGTTCGCGTTCTTCTTTTGAGACTGAATATCCCTGTCACTGTTGTAATTCAGATTCTTCTTTTGAGCGTCAAATTTGAAACATTTTTCTTCTGAAAGTAAATCTTCTAATGTCAAGCTCTATGTAGTTCAATGACTATCCTCTATACAATTCAATAAGTTTCTATTTTCTTCATGATTTAAACAAATCACACTCTCACCCTGCTCCTTTATATTGTGATAATCAATCAATCAAATTTGAAAATATTCTTCTTCTAAGAATGTCGAGGTCTCTGATCCTTTATACTGTGATAATCAATCAATCAAATTTGAAAATATTCTTCTTCTAAGAGTGAATCTTCGAATACTGAATATCAAGCTCTATGTAATTCAATGATCGTTCTATTTTCGTCATGATTTTAACAGTTCACCCTACACTTTTATAGGGTGATAATCAATCAACGATAAAGCTTTTAAACTGCTCCCTCCAATCACCTTAAAGATCTTATTAATAAACTGACATTCCTCAATTTTTACTCTCTAGTCATCTTTAAGGCTCTTATGTATCAAGTTGAGATTACTGATGTTTACTCTCTGGCTTGCAGAGATACTGCTCAATGAGTATTCTCAAACGCCTAATTAATTTAATTTTTGATATTTGAATTAGTATTACTTGAAGATAAACTTTTACTTGGGTTATTACAAGTTATCTGGTTTGTTAGGTTAAAAAGACTATCTAAATGATTTTTTATTTTTTTTAAATATCGTCAAGTTGAATAATTGAGAATTATTCAATTATCTTTTGCTTTTATTAATTTTGTTTTACCAAATAAAATCCGCAACTAAATCCGCTTTTATTTACTATGAACATCATAAAAGTTCAGAACATAAATAAAAAAAAGTCCCACACCTAACAAATTCGTCACAATTATATTAATATTCTAAATTAGAGTTCGAATTTTTTTAAAAATCTACTATAAAAAAGAAAAAAGAAAACAAACAAAAAATATGATAATAAAAGGATTCAAGTCAGCCCATTTAAAAAACTAGTTCTCTTGAAATAGAAATTGGGCCTGGAATGGAAGCCTATTTATCATATTTGGATGCAAAACCTAGTTTTATTTAGGCACATCAATTAATTTGGACTCGGTCTGTTTATTTGTGAATAATGTGGGTAACTATCGGGATAAATGTAAAATCATATGATTAATTAAGGGAAATCTTATTATTAACTAAGGAAGAATTTTTTTTTAAAAAAATGAGCAGTTTGAAATAACTCCCCACCAGTTTGGAATATTTTTGCTTTACTTCCCATAAAATTACATAATGTTATAGGATATAAATACGGCATTAGAATGTTTTAGTACTATATTTTGTGAAAATTATACAACATATTTTGAGTAATATTTTAAGTACGACATTATGTGAAAAACATACGATTTTTTACAAAAATGGGAAGTTAATTAAAAATATGATGTCCAGCTGGGGATTTATCCCACATTAAAAAAAAATAATCCTTTTTTGTTCATATATATCTTAAAGTTTTCCCAACTAATTTTTGCACCCATTGAGTTTGTTAATATACTAGTTAATCTTTCTTGAAATATACAAATTCTAACTCTTTATTAATTTTAATTCAAACTTAATTCGACTAAATTAATGAAATAATAAAAAATAACTCTTTTATATTTAATTGAGGTAAATTTTAACGAATTAATATGTGTAATATATTTATAATTTAATTGATGTCCGATCCAAATTGTAAATGTAATTTTTCTTTCACTATTAGATTTTAAAAATCCCATCTTGATTTCACAATAATAACCAAATATTTAGGGAATCACACTCTCAGATATAACAATGCCTATCCTCCTAATCTTAACTAATTTGTTGAAAAATATTTATTTTCACATGATTCCCAAAATTTAATTTCACCATTTTCATACCTTTTGACATCCCTAAGTGGCCTATTAATGACACAATAATTGCACAATTAACCACATAGAAAAAGTTTGGGTCTTTTTTACAAAGCCAAAAATGAAGAATGATTAAACTTGACCCTCCCATCAAATCCTCTTTTTGTAACTTTGTGGCAAAACATTGTGCGTCCCACAAATCTCATCTGTTCTTTTTTTTTTTTTTTTTCATGAATTCTTGAATTTCCCACACCCAAAACAAGAGAAAGAGAGAAACTTGAGAGGAAAAGATTGAAATTTTGGAGCTAAATCGGAAATCTTTCTGTAATTTTCTGGGCAAGAATCAAGCTTCCTCATTCAAATTTCTGGGTTTGACTTCAACGGCGTCGTTTTGGGGTTTCTTGATTTCAGCTATGGCGTTGAACTTTAACTACTGTCAGTGCAGAAACGCTAGCTACTGAAAAAAAAAAATGTCGACTTCGCCGGAGAAGCCCTCGAATTTCAAACCCAGCAACGAGGGGCGGCGCCGCCGCGCGAGCTGGTCCGACCCTTTTTCCGAGGGTCGCGTGGACCCGAATGAAGCCTTGAAGCTCGCCCTTCTGAAAATGCGATTGCAACCCGTTTCGTATTCTGGGTCGACTACGCCTCACTCTGAGTCTGAGCCCGACTCCGATTCTTCGAACCCTAATCAGAATTCGGGCGCCGCCGCCGCCGATTGCACCGCTTTGCTGTCGGACGAACTCATGCTCAAGGTGTTCGACAAAATTCCTGACCCAAAGCAGCATGTTTCCAATTCGGTTGTTTGCAGGAGGTGGTGTGTTTTGTGTGGGAAGTTGGTGCGGTCGATTAAGTTGATGGATTGGGAGTTTTTGGAATCCGGGAGGCTGAGTTTCAGGTTTCCCAATTTGGTTGATGTTAACATAGTGCCGGCTTGTATTAGGTACATGAGGAATTCCGGGATTTTCTTGAGTAATAAGCTGATTGGGGTTCCGTTGAGTTCCCGCGTGTTGGAAAGCGACGGGCTTTTGGTTAGGAAAGACGAGATCTTGCATTTTAAGGATGTTGATGTGGGGGTGAGGATATTGGCTGAGGGGTGCAGGGATTTGAGGAGAGTGGCTTTGATGAATGTTAGTGAAGAAGGGTTGGCTGTATTGGGGGAGAAATGTGAGTTGTTGCAGGAAATGGAGTTGCATAATTGTGGGGATATGGCGTTGATGGGGATTTCTAGTTTTCGTAATTTGCAAATCCTGAAATTGATTTGTAGTATAAACGGGGTTTACGATACTGTGGTTTCTGATATTGGGATGACGATCTTGGCGCAGGGGTGTAGACGGTTGATGAAGCTTGAAGTAGTGGGGTGTGAAGGGAGTTATGATGGGATTAAGGCGATCGGACAGTGTTGTCCGATGTTGGAGGAGTTGAAGATTTGTAATCATAGGATGGAGGGTGGGTGGTTATCGGCGTTATCGTTTTGTGGGAATTTGAAGACTTTGAGGATTCAATCTTGTAAGAATATTGATGAAAATCCTGGCATGGAAGAGCATTTAGGATCATGTATGATGCTCGAGGAGTTGCATTTGAGGAAATGTTATATGAGGGACAAGAATGGTGTAAGGGCTTTGTTTTCAGTGTGCCGGAATATTAGAGAGCTTGTTATTGAGGATTGTTGGGGATTGGATGATAGCGTATTTGCTGCTGCCACTGTTTTTAGGTATGACACTTAACTCGATTTCCTTCGTTCAATCCTAATTTTGTTATGTATTCTTTTATCGTTTGTAGCTTATGGTGTGTTTGCTTTCATTGGGAATAAGTCATGATTTATGATTTGATTTGTTAGAAGTGCTCTGTTCTGCTCGAGTCGAGGAGTATGACCCTGTTATGGAAAATTCGTAGTCTTATGGAAAATTGTGATCTGTTGAAATATTTTTGATATTATTGCTAGTTAAAGGGTTTAGAACTTAGATGCAACTTACCATTTCTAAAATGTAAAATTGACAAAATATCTCTCTAACAGAAAGAATGCTAACAACCTCGCGGTGCCTTTTAAATGAATTTGCGCGTTGACCCACTTTACGGAGGTTTTAGCCTCCAAGCATATGAGGAGCTCTTTTGTTGTTTCTGTGGCCGAGTTCTTTTTTTTTTTGGGTCGAACTTGTGTTCCAGAGGAGGGTAATTGCACTCAACCTGATATTTAAAATACGTGTGATCTTAAGTTTGCTTAAATAGTTTCCGTTTTGCTTTTATGTGTTCTCATATGTAAGTGATTTGTTGTAAGTTTGCTTAAATAGTTACCATTTTGCTTTTGTGTATTCTCATATGTAAGTGATGTGGCTTGCCGCATATATATTGGGATAATTACATTGACTTAATCCGATTTGGCCTAAATTTCGATAATTACATTGACTTAATCCGATTTGGCCTAATTATACAAACTTTTCCTTATTGATTGAGAACTTAGAAAAACATTTCGTTTCAAGAATTTACATTTTATTTGGATTAAGGGAATGGATGAATTTTGATGATGCCATCTATTTTTTTGGGGATACTCTATTTTGCCTTATGTTGCTCCTTTTCGCTCTTGAAAACTCTTAGGAATGCCATGATAGGGGAGGTTTTTGTAATTTCTCAAACCTCAGGGGAAGTTTTTATATTTTCTCACAGCGGAAGTTGACGGTAAATCTGTGTAATTACATCAAACCTCAGTGTGTGCCAATGTTATTACGTCAACTATATTTTCGTAGAAACATTCCCCCTTCGATTCAAATTCAAAATGCTGATGGATTCTCATTTCAACCTTTAGGACTATACGATCTCTCTCGTTGGAAGGATGCTCGTTGCTGACAACGGAAGGATTACAAACAGTTATTCTTTCTTGGGAGGATCTTGCTATACTTAGAGTAATTTCTTGTAACAATGTAAAGGACAGTGAAATAACAGCTGATTTAGCTACCCTTTTTTCCACTCTCAAGGAGTTGAAGTGGCGGCCCGATTCCAAATCAATGCTATCCGCTAGTCTTGCTGGAACAGAAATCGGACAAAAAGGTGGCCGATCTTTGAAGGGAAAGTAACAATGTGAGGTAACATAGGATAGTTCTTTGTCCACGTTTGGATCGGCCAAATCTAACCAATTATACGATGACTGCAAACGCCGCGCCATTAGTCGGCCTCTTTTTCTTTTACTGAACACCAATCACATCACAATTGTACTGTAAACTTATCATGATTTCGTCCGGAAATTATTACTGTGTTGTTTGTTGAAAGGGTTTTTGATGTAATTTTGGACATTGCTAGGGGAGTTGATGATTTAAGGTTGTCAAATTTGTGTTACTCCCCTAGATAGTTGTGTAGCTCTTTAACCCTAATAGACATTTGTACTATCTTTACATTGTATTAGTTTTATTTTTTCCAATTTTTGAAATAAAATTGGATATAAATTAGCCCTTTTCCTATTTTTTTGTCTTCTTATGTACATTTTGGGTAAATTATTAATAATCCAATACATCTCCATGTAAAAATATTAATAATCTATATTATATATTATTAAGCGTTAGAATCGATTGCGGTGTTATGGACTCTTGGTCTCTAATTTTTTTTTCTTTCATGTAATTATTTATTTTATTTGATAGCTATCATGTTTTCCTTTCTTTTTTTTTTCTCTCCCTTCAATCAATTTTTTTCTTTTCTTTTTTATATAATTTTTATCTGTTTCAGCTTATGTTTTAAAATTTAATTTTAGTTATTAATATGACAATATTTCATCCTATTTATTTATCGTTATTATATTAAAATTAATTATAGAATATATATTAATAAAAAAATTATTTCAATATATTTAAATACTAATAATTTTTTATTTGCACATGCATCGAACGTACAAAGTTACTAGTAATGCAATAAAGAGGAAAATGCAATTTTCGTATACCAACTGACCCCAATTCGCACTTTTAGTACTGGATTTTTTTCGGTGAAAAAACTACTCACTAACTGTAAAAATTAGCAATTTTGTGCATAATTTTACCGGAGTTGCATAGTTGGTGCCGGAAAATGCCACGTAGGTCTGAGTTTGTGCTTAGGTGGATGCCACGTCTATTATTCCCAGATAGGAAAAATTGCATAAATGGTATACCAACTTCACCCTTTCAGCAAATTCGGTATTATAACTTTTTCATTAAACAAAATTGAGCCGGGTACCCAAACACTTAGCATGAATCTGCACGTACGATCGGACGGGTTGTCACAGTAAGTCAAACTTATTAGTGTTAAACTTGAAATTAAGGTTTTTATCGAGAAAGATCATCTTTTACTGTATCAGAGCAAATAAATATTTTATTTTGTTTAATAGTAAACTTTATGAAATCGGAGCGGGTTTTCGGTAGGATTTCGAGTTGATGGTGTGCAAATCAGTAAAGGAGGATTTAACACAAAATCACTTTAGAATTTGTTGAGGGGAAAGCCCTATCATGATGAGAGACAGTCCTGCTACCCGCAACGTGGTGGCGGGGCTATACCATTGTGCAGGAAGTGCTACCCCCGCTGCAGCACTTGGAGAGACGGTCCAAGACGTTCTCCGAGCGTAAGGCCAAATACAAGAGACTTCTGCGCATTTTTGATCTGGGCCAGCTGCAAGTGGACCTCGATACAACCACGGCTCAACTCACTTCTCTTGAGATTGAGCACGAAAAGAAGAGGAAGACCTTGGAGGAAAAGGAGGGAGCTTGGCAAACGCTCGGCAAGAAGTATAGGGACGGCCGTAAGGCTTGGAGTGATGATCGGGCAGCTTGGAGGGAAAAGGAGAACAAGCTCATCGTGGAGGCAGCCGAGCGTGAGCAGAAACTGGAGGGCGTGCGGAAGGAATTGAAGAACATTCGAGCGCCCCTGATCCCAATCTCCCAGTCTTAGCCCCCGCTCCCTTAGCAATCGCGCCGCCTGAGCCTAGAGAAGCCCAAGCACCTAATCCCAACAAAGGGGATAACACAACTGGAGGAGGACCCTCGTCCTAACGAAGGGGATGCGTGTGTCTTGTGTATGAAGAAAACTTTGTGAATGTAGAACCGCTTGAGGAATGTATGTGTGTTCCTCATATTTATAGGTTAAGGGTGTGGGCTGTTCAGTAATTCTGGTCATGTGGTCCCGAAATAGTGTTGCCTAGGGGTGCAAACAAGCCGAGCCAGCTTGCGAGTCTCGCGAGCCGATCTCAAGCTGGCTCGGCTTGAAATCGTGTTGGTACGAGCTCGTCGAAGCAATCCAAGCTTCGACGAGCTCGTTCTTGGCTTCGAGCCAATCTCGAGCCTCTTGTGTCTAGGCTAGCGAGCCTAGGTATATATTTTAAAATTTTTTATATATATGCATGTTAGATTTTATATTATATATAATATACAATTATACATGCAAGATATATATAATATGTATTTGGTTTATAATATATATATTAAACATTTATAACTATATATTTTATTATATATTTTTATAGCTTCAAATTTAAAAAATATAAAAAATTCAAATCATATATATCATATATACATCTTTATTAATTGTATATGGTCCAAATTATATTATGTAAATGTACATTTATATATCATATATATTATATATATCTTAAAGTTTAAAAAAAAATATGATTCACCAATGTTTGTAGTTTGACAAGATAATATCAATTATGCATTATGTATGTATCCGTTAATAATATATTTCATATACGTGTTTTTTTTAAATACTTAATTATATAGTTTATTAACTTGTATTGTACAATGATTTAATAAGATGGTATGTTATTATGTATCATATGTTATAATAAATATGAATGTGTTTTATTAATATATGAGCTAATAAAGTATTTTGTTTGAATTTGTATAATATTTAGTTTATTGATTCCTTAAAACTTTAATAAGAGCTAATGATATTCATTATGTCTTAAATTTTAATAATATTTAATTTATCGATGTATATATTATGATATATAAGATAAAAATATATTATATTTTATAATAGATTTATGTTATATTATATCATATTTGGTTTTAATAATTACACCAAGCCACCAAACATATTTTTATAATGCGTGATTAAATTTTAATATATGTTCTTTAATAATAAAAAAATTATATAT
>JBBMKE010000010.1:6107862-6118067 GCA_037834125.1 Lippia alba | reverse complement strand
AAAAATAATTATATATTTAAATAAAAAAATTAATTTTAATATATTTATATAATAATTATTTTTATTTGCACATGCATGCAGAGTTATTAGTATTATATTATATACATGCATGCTTTAATAAAATATACGAACATCCATACTTCTAAATTTAATAAATTTTATTTTCTGCACTTAATTTATATAAAATATAATATAATATAAGTATATGTTTTTTTTTAAATTTATTAATACAATTTCTTTTATACAACTTTATACGCGATATAGGCTAAGGTAATTTTATATTTTTGGTCTTAATTCTTTCATCTTTACCTCTCCTCTCTTTCTACTTGTTTCTCAATTCTCACCATATTATCGCCTCCCAACTCCGTCTCTCGCCTCCACCGCCTCAGGTAAGGTCTATTTTCTCTCTCACTTCTCTCTCTCGTTGGCCTCCGCCTCGCCAACAGCACCACCACAACCGCCGCCCTCTCGCATCCCGCCGCCACTTTCTTTATCTCGCATCTCCAGTCGCCAGCAGCACCACCACCACCGCCGCCCTCTCGCATCCCGCCGTCACTTTCTTTCTCTCCCATCTCCAGTCGCCAACAGCATCACCACCACCGTCGCCGCCCTCCCGCGTCTCGCCGCCAAAAATCGCAACCTCTCATAAAAATTTTTAGATATAAGATATGGGTGAATGTTGAAGAAGAAATATATGGATCTAAGGCGTGGACCAGCAGATCTGAAGTTTATTTTTTAGATCCAAGGATTACAGAGGTATGGGCGAGCAGATCTGAAGTTTATTTTTTAGATCCAAGGATTACAGAGGTATGGGCGAGCAGATCTGAATTTATTTTCCAGATCCAAGGATTGCAGCTTTCTTTCCAATTTTTCTTTTTCAAATATTTCTCCGTTTTTTGCCCAATTGAGAACTCATGGTTCGCGAGCCGTCAAGCCGATCCCGATCTTCCTTTAAGCCGATCTCAAGCTCTGAAAAGTGTAGCTCGTCGATCTTGATTTCAATCTCAAGCCAAGTCTTTCATTTTCGATCCCAAGCCCGAGTTTGATTTTTTAGGCCAAGCTCGGCTCGGCTCGTTTGCAGCCCTAGTGTTGTCCTAGACACGTGGCAGAGTGTGAGAGTATGAGAATGACATCTCTGAAATATACCTTGTACTAAGTGGTTATGAGTGTCATAGCGGGGGTGCGCTGCAAGAGCATTGTGTCAGCGGCGGTTACGGGCGAGAGCCGCACGAGCGTTGGGAAGTCCCTAAGATTGAGACACGTGGACGGTGGAGATCTGAGCGTAATTTAGGCTCATCACGGGTCTCTGGTAAAATTTTGCATTAAATTGCAACTTTTTGTACATACGGGTTACATTTGTCGCCAGAAAAGTTATGGTACCAAATTTGCTGAAAGGACAAAGTTGGTATATCATTTATGCAATTTTTTCTAACTGGGAATAACATACGTGGCATCACCATTTTATACACATGTGACATACTATCCCACGTGGCATTTTCCGGTGCCAGCTGTGCAACTCCGGCAAAATTATGCACGAAATTGCTAACTTTTACAGTTAGTGGGTAGTTTTTTTATCGGAAAAAATCCAATACCAAAAATGCTAATTGGGGTCAGTTGTTATACCAAAAATGCATTTTCCTCATGCAATAAATTACCATTAAGTGACGTAGTTTATCGATTTAATGTTATGTTAATTAGGGTCTTGTATTCCAGTATTCCGATTCTTAGGAATGCAACCACCCATTGTACTAAATGCATTATATCTAAATAGCCCGATTCAAATTTAAATAAATAAGAGATATAACAAAAATAAATGTAATTATAATAATGATTCAATAAATTTATTTAATCGATTTAACTTGGTGAATTTGTAGAATATTGTTCGTAATATCCATAGTGCATTGAAATAATTTCTTATTTTCACTTTATATATTTATAAGATTAATTATATTTAGATCCCATGGGAGTATATAAAACTATAATTTGGTATCTCTTAGTCAAAAAACTACACTTACAACCCCTCACGGATTTATAATTACATATATCACCTAATATTGTAAAAATCGATTAAAAGTCTAAAAGAATATTTCTTAAAATTATAAAATTCTCGTTATGTCCCTGCTAAAACTGAACTAATTTTAATTATATAAAAAATTATTAGCAAATAACTAAAATACTCCTTATTTTGACTCACTTTAAGTCGTGTAAAAAGAGTCATTTTTCTCTTTCAATACTACTCCCTTCTGCCTTCATCAGAACACCATGAAACCTTTTGTATTCACACTTACGTGACAGATAAAATATCTCTAAAAATTGATTTTTTGAAAGCTTAATCCACCGTTTGGAGGTTAGTGGTGACGAAAAAAGCTTCTTACAATATTAATGAGACTTTCACAATTTTAAGGAATGTTTTGTTAGATTTTTAGAAGATTCTTACAATATTGGGTGTTATATGTAATTATTAAATTTGTGAGAGGATGTAAGTGTAATTTTTTGACTAAGAGGTACCAAATTGTAGTTTTATATACTCTCATGGGATCTAAATGTAATTAATCCTATATTTATATTAAATTCTCTTATATTTTCCAAATAAGAAAGTAACATTTTAGTATTTCCGTTATAAAATCTTGGAAGTGACATAATCCGTATAAAACCGGCAATTTTCTTATGTGAACCGTTCGAACGAACCACGGTTTTCTCGCACCGTATAAATTGCCTTACCCCGGTAGGAAAAATGAAAGAAAAATAGAAAAACATACAAAAAACCGCAGAATAGCATTCATCTCCTAAAGCTTCGTGAAAATGTCAGCAATCGCCGGCGAACCACCGAATGAGAATCCGCCGCCGGAGGGGAATACTCCGAAGCCTTCCGGAGTATTCGTCGGAGATGTTCCCTGGACGGATTACGCGTTGCAGCAAGCTCAGATTGCGCAGAAGACCATTGAAAGTACCCTAGGGGACGCAATCGAAGTCGCTCGATCGCGAGTTGATCGGTTTCTCACCACCGGATCAGCACATTTCAACCAAACTATTGTAATACTCTCGATTTCCACCCTAGGAGATAGGTTAATTGTGTTTTTATTTTTCGGTGTGTTGGTTGTTGAGTTTAGATTGATGGTTTGTTTGACAGTTTGTGTGTTCTTCGTCATTGGAGGAATTCAATTAAAGCAATAAGGACTTGTAGGCTGTAGCTAATCTGTGAATTGGAGAGGGCGTGTGATTTGAACCTCTGTTCTATGCTTGCCACATTTTGTGAGGATGAGGATTAGGCTTCTGAATACTAGCCACATTTTGTGAAAAAATTATTTATGAGCTGAAAATATAATGCTGTCTCTTTCACAATTGGCTAATGGTGCTTAATACAGATGCAATTATATTTATGATGTTGATTTCGGAATACTGCAATCGAATTCTTTTGATTGGTGCAATAAGGTTTTTGATGTGCTTGTGAACTGAGAGAACCTTGCTGTAGGATTCTTTGCAAGACTTGAAGTCAGAATTGAAGTCTGACTTTAATACATATGAGGATATTGCTTTTGGGAAGATCAAAGGTTTGTATGATGTGGATAAGTCTTGGAACATAAAGTACAGTGGTTTAAATCTTTGTCATATATTTATCAACTTAGTTCTTGACCTTGTACCTAAACAACTCATTGTTATGCAGAGGGCTGTCTTGTTGCCTCGTCGCGTCCCTTTATTACAGCGGGAGCTGTCCTTGGTGTGGGATTTCTTGGTCTAAAAAGTATGTCTAGTGCATCAATCTCAGAGCTGTCTTAAGAAAAACTATTTATTCTCATTCTAGTTCTTATCATTCAGTCGGCCTAGGTGTATTGCTTTATATTTATGTAGTAAGTTATCTGCAGGGACCCGGCAGTTCTTGTACTATAAAACTACACGCCTCTTTTTCAGCGAACAGGTAATGGCAAATACTGCTGGCACCTTTTCTGATTTTATTGATTTAATGATGCCTATTTGATAGTCTTTCACATTATTAACAATGGTAAGAATGAACTGGTATTTAGCTCTTAGGCTCAAATGACTCTTTTGGATATAGATATAGAAATCACTTCTGTTTATCTATTTTACATGGTTAGGGATAATGAAGAAATGGGCTAATATTTGGTTGCAATAGTGTTACTTATAAACTGCTTGGTGAAGTGAATCGTTAGGCATGCCATCTTGGTGGTCAAAAGTTTTTGGGAAGCAAATATTTTACTAACTGTTTCCTTATCCAGACATTGCTTTCTAGAGCTGATGCAAAAGTCAAGAATTTGCGGGAATCAATTGATCTTCTGAAGGCTGAAAGTGAAAAGTTGGAGGTTTTCTCTCTGCACACTCTCTGTTTGATTGACATTTGCCTTTCATGTTACATTCATCTATTCCTCCATATTCTGTTGAAGAATTTCCTCCTCACATCTTGCTTCTCTAGATCTGTCTCATACACAAAGAAAAGGCTACAAAATAGTAGCTGAATGTCATAAGATTGTGTAGGGGATAAATTATATGGAGAAAGTAGGCTATAATATTATGGGAAATAAGGACATTAAGAAGCTTTGGCAAGCAGAATGGAGGGTGATCTTATAGGAAATACAGGCATAAAGTAGCCGTGGAAAGCATATTAACACACACTTTTCTTGGCGATGGAGATAATGTTATTGTTAACTAAAATATGGTCACAATCCTCTACCATGTATTTCTTGTCTACTTGTAGTTATTTGTTAATTTTTATTCCTTTATACTCTTTTTCTTACACAGACACACACATATTGATTTTATTTTGTGTGAGGAACCGAATAGTATAAATACATTTTTATCCTGCGATCTTCTGTGCCAGAAGCTGTGATTTTTGAATCTTATAGTTGCACTTGTGATATCAGAAAACAGCATTGCAAGCTGAAGAAGACTTGGGGAGAGGGAAGACGAAACTCAGGTCTGTGTTTGCTTAGCATGCAGTTTCTATACTTACCCCATCAAGTATTTTAGGGTAAATAATCTAAAATATAGAGCACGTGCAAACTTCAAGTTTATCTACTTTCGCAATTATGTTTTCACTACTTTATTATATCTTCCCCACAGGCAAGCAGGAAAGCAAATACAAAGTGCCATCAACTCTGCTTACAAGATGGAAAGGCAGGCAAGAGGTAAGATAGTCTGCTTCCCTTCCCTGTTTGTATTTGTGTTTGCATGTCTTGAATTCATGAGACATGAAAAAGCAAACTTCTCTGTCCTATTTTTTATGGAATAGACACTGATCATTTGATCTGATTGATTAAAATTGCTCCAGGCTTAAAGGATGTTCTTGGAGACCTTCCCAGTAGAGAAGCATCTCGATTTCGAACACAGGTAAGTCCTTTTAACATTGTTTTTACAAGGGATTAAGTTTATGATCAGACGCATTTCCATCACGACTTTAGCTATTTTGTTTGTCGCATAATTTTAGTGTTCCATTTGTCCTGTGCTTTCTTAATTGGGAGTTCTGCTAGAGGTTGAGGACTTCTGAAATTCTAGAGAGGGAGTTAGAAAGAATGGATATATTCGCTAAAACCATCACAGTTTATATAACTAAATTTGGACCAAAATGTGTAAATATGACCTATATTTTCGAGTTAATTGCTTTATTGGTCTCAACTTTACCTGGTTTTAATATTGGTTCCATACTAATTCACTTTTACAGTTTACATTCCATAAGTGGGTTTTTGCTTGCAATTTTAGGATATTTTTTACTTAATGGGATTGCAATTCACATCCCATAATTAGACAGAAAGTTAAAAAGTGTCTTAAAGTTGCATAGACAACCAATTATAAGATGGAAACTCCGAAACTCAGTTGCTATAGGACCGAAACTGAAACATGTTTGGAGACAAAAAATGCAATTAACTCTATTTTCCCATTTCTCCTCTTCATGAATTCCTAAGTGATCTGAACTTTGAAAACCGGATGCTTCAACGTGCACTCGTAGTCACACGTGAAGGCGAATCTTCTCTTTTTCTTGTTTTCTTCCCTAAAGTTGTCTGACTACGACTTTTGCATTTCCAGGTAAAGAAGGTGGAGAAAGAGGTGAAGAGAGAAAGGAGTGCTCTGTCCAAGGAAGTTACTAGGATCAGCAATCATGGGATCTCTGTCTGAATCTCTCACTCCTTCGCACTTCAACCGTATGTCACTTTTTTGCATTCTCAGACGCGATCGCGATCGACTCTGTATCAAATAAAAAGTTCGATAGATAGCAAATTAAAGCTACGTAGCTCAGGAATTTTTTCTACTAGAGATTAATACAACCAAAACTCCATGGACAAATTAAAGATCCATGAAACTCTCTTTGATTGAGTTTGTGCATGTGTTGTGTTTTTACCATTATATGGTGCTTTTATACTCTTGTATCCTTTCTACTGAAATCTTAGCAGAAGTGATTTCAATACTGTATATTATGGAGTTTTTGCAAACTTTTAAAAATAAGCACTTATGAGATAAATGCTTATTTTCAGCAGTTTTGGAGTGTTTGAAAACCGACTTCTGCTTAATTTAAGTAGAAATAAGCCAGAATGCAAAAGCAATCAATGACATGCTTTTGGATTCTGCTTCTGCTTATACGGTTTATAAAATTTATTTAAAATTCTATTTTGATAATAATATCTTTATTAAAATATTAATATCCCTAATTACCTTTTTTACATACAAATACAACTCTAATGTTTATATGTTCATTATTTTTTTTTCCAACTAGTTGAATCTTTTTCTTTTCTCTTTCAATCAAAATTTTGTAATTTTAGAAAATTTCATACCTAAAAAAGTTTACAATTACTAAGTAAATCTTCTCTTTTCTTAAGTTTTATAAATTTATAAATAAAAGTATATATAGAATAATTACATGTATGATTAATTATAAATAATCTTATACAAAATTATAATAATTTATTATAAGTTATATATTAATATAATACTTAATCATATTATAATACTCTAAAATATTTTAGGGCAAATTAGTAACTTTATAAAAATTAAAAGTGATTAACAATTTTTCTCTGCAAACATTAACCGATTATTTTTCTGCTAATCACTTTTTTTTTTTCCTAACACTCACAACTTTTACTACTGTAATTTTTTACCGCTTTCACTTATGCTTCTACTTGTATTTATGGAGTAGAGTTTGCAAACACCCCATATTTGTGGGCTTTGACAAAAACACTTTTTTCCACCGATACGAGGACGTATTCAGCTCTTTGCAATTTGGGCTGGGCCTTGGGGCTGGACTCTCGCTCTCTATGGCCCATTTTGGATGGTTTGGTTTCTAGAAGCTGTGGGAAAACGAAGTCAATACCTGGTATTTGCACACATTTTACATAATAAAAAATGAACGACATTACAAGTACAATAGTACATAGATTCATGTGACATTCGCGAAAATACATTTTACCGTAGTTTTCTT
The DNA here is from genome assembly GCA_037834125.1 of Lippia alba. Lineage (NCBI taxonomy): Eukaryota > Viridiplantae > Streptophyta > Magnoliopsida > Lamiales > Verbenaceae > Lippia > Lippia alba. Next base: position 6,110,644 of record JBBMKE010000010.1, on the reverse strand, counting down.
CGAGAAAAAGAAATAATAAAAATAAACAAGAAACTCCATGACGTACATCACAGGGTTCAACAAATCGTGGTTCTTCTCTTCATGTGCACCGTAAGGCAACGCAAGTGCGTGCTAAAACCCACCATTTTCGATACTTCGATACGGGTATTGTGGTTCACAAAGTATAAACTATCATTTGAAAATCATGTGTCTGTTATAGAGAGATTATTTTTGTTCTACGTCGACTTTTACTCTCTATACGATGATTACTTATTTTCACGACGTCATTGATAACATAATGCAATGCAATAGCTGTTCAGTTCGAAAATTTTAATTTATAGTGATTTGAACGAATCAGGCATAAATTAAAATTAAGTAAATTTTAATCAAATTGTACAAATAATCAAATAAATATTTATGTGGTGAATTAATTTAAAAAAAATGAAATTATGAAGTGTCAAAAGGTTTCCATTATTCAAGCTTAATATTCTATAATTAAACGTAACAAAGTGGACATCCTAATCGAAGAAATATAAAGGATCTTCTATGTCATCCATCATAGTTGAATTTGCCTTCAATTTATGTTATTTAGTATTCTAAGTGGAACTTTATACATATGGTCTCCTTGAGCATAATTTCTAAGGCCATAGAATGATTTACGTAATTAAGTTAAATTAATTAAGGTCAACCTTTGTTAATTATATGCTTAGCAGCTAAGAAAAGATATTTGGGGAAACAGAAACACCCCATCTATTTATAATACCTCCGCCCCCAACGAGTTTCTATTTTCGAAAAATGGGGGAAAAAAATCATACCAAGATTACAAAACAATTAATATTTGTGAATATTTAAGATCTACAAAATTCTCCTAATTGGTTGCACCTATGTATTCTAATTTTCTTTTTATTCTAATTTTTATTTTTAGTTTTAAATATACTGTCAAGTTCTTCATAATTAGAATTGCATGCATACAATTAATCACTGCATTGATATTGACAATTTCTAATATGCCAACATCTTTAATGATATTATTTTATTGTATTTTGTTGAATTATTTTATATAATATTTTTTGAAAAAATCATATTATTATAATTATATTTTATTGTATCTATACTCGTACGTCATAAACGAAAATTTATAAAAGGTACCATCAACATAATGCATTAATATTTGTCGACAACAGTAAGATTTTCTAATTAGGGAATGATGGGTAGATCATTCTTGATGCATGGATTTTATATTTCAAGCAAATGTCTTATCTTAATGATGCTGTTTTCCACTTTATTGAAAACCATAAAATATTACATTCTAATTATTTAAATTTTTAGAAACTCTAGTTATTATTAATTATTTAATAAAATTTTATTCTTTAATAATTCGATACGATAAACTTTTATAGGGCGGTAGCTCGACGAAATATTCGTATATAATTTGCGTAATAATGTAATCAACTTAAACATATAAAGCAATAAAATGTGATAAAAGATCGCAGAATTAATGCTATTTTCTGCTTGGAAAATGATGATAAGTGCATCATATAATTAAAATTGTAATAATTTAATGATCGGACTCATATCCTCCCAATATCCTTTTATTACCACTAACTTCGTGCTTTATTTGGTTATGAAAATTAATATAAGTCAAAGCCACTAATAAATGATTTCTCGTGCAAATTAATTGCTATGACACATCAAACTTCTATTTATTATTTAGAGATATTCGATTTAATACATAATTAATTTTTCATTTTTTCTTTTAATTATATTTTCTATCCGTTGAATTAAATCAATTATAACAAACAAAATAATAATTTAGTGATAATTATTTGTAATTACGAATTCAAGTTCCGTTAATGGTAGTCAGAAACTCAACATTAATCTTCTTACTAAGAAAAATCAATTACATTGATAATTCATCAATAAAGAAGCCAAGATTACAACCTATTACAACATAAATAAAGTTGGAAAACAATTCCAAAAGAAGTGAAGAATATAAGTGATTGCATCATAATACGATGAGTTTCTTTCAACATTACGAAATGGGTGATAATTACGCATGGAAATTTATTTTCTAATAGTCAAATTGACAAATTATTCCTTATCTTTATAAGACAATTAATGCTTCATTCAATAATGAGAATTTTATTTTTTTTTCTTCACATTAATAAAGACCTTATTGTTGAATAGTTTGCGATGTAATTATTCTTTTAAGGGCTATTTTCTCCCCTATCATTTTTCGATTTTTGCACTTACCCCCCTATCCTTTTTTTTTCCGCACTAAACCCCTCCACCTTTCTAAATCTTAACACCTATCCCCGTTTGCACACTTCCGGTGGAATCTTGGCGGAATATTCCGATGAAGCTTCCCCACGTGACTTAGGCGTGATGTTCAAAGGGGCATTTCAATCCATTCAAGTGCCCATCTTTCTTCCTTCCTTTTCTCTCTTTTTTCCATTTCAGCCATGGACGCCGACAACCTTAGCAATTTCTGACAACTCCACCACTAAACCATAATCACCAACTCTCTTTCTCTTCCAATCGTCGTTCTTAGTCCCCGCCTCTGTCAGCTCACTGTAGCCCAGTTCCTTCTCCGGTCTAGCTCCAACAACAATGATCACCATCTCCTTCGCCGATAGACTTAAATCGCCACCGGTATGTGCCACAACTGTCTGTCACCCCTTTTGCCGGTTTGTTTCGGCGCTCAGTTCTTTCTAGCCGCTGCTTTGTTTCCATTGTAATACCCATCTTTCTCCAATTTTAGCATAAATTGTAAATATGAGTTTAATTGTTTGTTTGTAAATGT
>JBBMKE010000010.1:6090757-6107762 GCA_037834125.1 Lippia alba | reverse complement strand
CAAGGGTTTGATTGATTAAAATAATTAAATTAAAGTTAAGGACACATTAAAGGAGAATATGAAGAGTTAGAGAATTTAAAAAATTGAGAATTAAATATTGTTTAATTTAATGGAAATAAATAAAATAAAATAATTAAGTTGATGACAAAAATTGGGACTTAAATATGGAATTTAATTTAATGGAAATAAAAAAAAAATAACTAAGTTGGGTTATCAATTTTTTTAAACGTCATGATTTCATTTAATTTTTCTGTTAATAGACAGAGAATGTTTGAGAGAGAAAATCCCCCTCTCTCTTCCGAGGAGACTGACGTGCTTAGGAGAACCTCTAAAAAGGTTAAGATGGCTGATCGTTTTGACGTTCAAAGTGATACAGATGTTCCAGATCTCTCTTTCAAGTTGCTTCTTCCTTTGCTCTGGCGAGTAAGCCCTCCTACCTTCAGTCTTTGGTAGGGGAACGTGCAGATAACCGAGCTGTCAGGTTCTCGAAAACCAAAAGTCTAGACACGGATAAGATTACCATCATTCCGGCCTCGGCTGAAAATCCCATCCTCCGTATTTTTATTGCAGAAGACTTGCAAGAACAACTCCAAGAGCCATGGAGAAATGCGATTATCCTCCTGTTGTTGGGTCGTTCTATCAGTCATGTTCTCCTCTCTTCTAGAATAGACACCCTCCGGAAACTACAGGGACGTTTTGAACTCATTGACCTGGGCTTTAGTTGCTACGTTCTCAAAGTTGACGACCAAGAGAAAGCTGAACGCGTCGGGGGTGGAACGCCGATAAATCGGTCGGCCGGAACGGCGTTCCACCCCGTTTTATCAACGTGGAACAGCCCGTTCTCGCGGGCTGTAACGGTTTGGAACGGGCGTTCTGATGATGGCAGAGTATTTCTTTTTTTTCCTGATATTTTGTTAACTTTTTCATTTTACCTTTGTGTTTTTTTCAGCTTCTTTTGTGTTTTTTGTCAAAAATGTAATAGAGTAGATTCCCTAAATTATTCTCAATTATTTACCTTATCCCTATCCTTTTTCCCGTGAGAGTTAAGAGCCATACATGATATTGCCTCTCTCATTGCCTCAATTACAAACGCAGAAAACTCCTTGTTGCTTCAGCACATTTTGAAAACATTGAATTGTATAAGACTCTTGCTTCTCTAGTTTCTGAATTTCTTCCATTATTATTAGTAAATAATGTACTTCTATTTATCTATTGCAATATTTGTGGTCTTATATGATTGTAGAAGAATTTTTATTTGTATTGGCATATTAATTAATTATAATTATCGTAAAAATGCATTCCGTTCCACAAAGTGCCGCGATCGTTCCGCGACGCGACGCTGGAACTGGAACGGTGGCCCCCGATCCGTTTTCCGCGACCGCGACTTTGGAAGTTGAGATCGACTTTGCAGTTGTGATTGCTCTTGTTGAGCAGGCTCAAATTTCAAGTAATTTATTAGGTAACATTATTGCCGATGTTCGAGACCTTTTGAGAAAGCTTTGGAAGGTGCATCTCAAGCATGTCAACAGAGAAGCTAATTATTGTGCAGATAACCTTGCCGAGAAGAGGCACCAACTTCTGGAGCTGCAAACGTGCTCGGAGATCCCTTTTGATATGGAAGATTTGGTGGAATTAGTGCTTCTTTTTCAAAAAAAAAAAAAACGAGGCACCTCTCTAAACTTGTAAAATAAAATTTACACGAATTTGTTGGGCTGTGGGCTGTCAACTTCGTTTTGTGGGCCTGCAAGAATATCATTACATCTCATATAAACTAAAATGATATTCTAGTGGATTAACAATCCTATAATATCTTTTATTAATTGCAAATTTTATATATAACATCAAATAAAAATTCTTAATTACATTTGATAAGTTGGGTATTTTTCACTGATATAATGATTAGTAATCTTGTAAAACTTTGTTATATATAGCCTAAACTAACTCAGAAGCTTGTTGATCAATCAAAAAATTCACATAATAAGTTGAAAAAAATAGAAATAAAGGTAAAATATACAATTAAATTGCTAATTCAAATTAATTAAAGGGGCTTAACTAGTCTTAATTAGTCTTTTTCTTTTCTTTTTTTCATGCAGAAATTCAATATTCTTGAATTTAATTCGAGATGATTACTAAGTTAGTACATTATATGGGAACTAACTTTGAAACCCATAATAAAAGTTTGAATTTGTTGATGCAGCTGAGCTGGCGGCCGCGGCGGCGGTATAAGATCTGTTGCCAAAGTAATCCAGTGGAATCCGCGGCGGTGAAATAGCAAGGACGGTGGTTGATGACGAAAACGGCTCCGAATGATCATCCGGCGCCGCCTCTGCAAATTAACAATAAATTATGTAAAATTATATGTATCATTTAACCATGATGAAGCCTTAAATACAATTTTGAAATAATTACATCCGATTATCTCACTATCCTATTAGAAGACCTAATTACAATGCAATCCGTCTAATCGGAAAATCACATTTTAGTCCCTAACTTTAAGAACCGTTTGTGATCCCTAGGGTTCCGTTATGTCATTCCAAAACTACCTCTGATTTGTTGTTAAATTCATAATTTATAGGGACCGTTTTGTTTATTTTTGAAAACTTTAGGGATGATTCTGTAATTTTGATCGTGTATTCAATATAACCGTCGTTAGAGACATAAGTGTACATTTACAAAATTCCATTAGAAACTTCAGTCCAAACAAGATTTATAAGCACTAAAATATAATCAGGGCATATATCAGATGAAACTCACACTAATTTTTTTTTGTAAATCTCAAGATCATCTATATATGTATTTAGTTAACATAATATAACGCACATTGATATATGCCCTGATTAAATTATCAGCTGTCAATAGATATATAATCAGTCACACGACGAGACGTACTCAAATTGTATCGAACAAAACAAGATATTGTCTTGAGTTTCGTAAAAAATTAATTTTATTGAACCTGAAATCAAGATTTGACCTTGGTTCGATTATTAAATGAATCTAGCCGAACACGAGTCAAGCTCAAGTAGTTAGACATTTTGCACATAAGTTATTGACGGATCGAAGAACAAATTCGGTTGAGCTTGAGTCGCGCTATAAGCTCAAACCGACCAATATTGAGTAGCTTGATTCATTTTCGACGTGAAAATAGAGAATTGCCGAAGTTTATAACTATTAAATGTAACGAAAAGATGGATATATAAGATACTTGTTAAATTTTCAGAAGACGAATCTTTTCCATTGTTGTGATGAATAGGAGACTTGACGTTGTGTTCATTATTTGATTGGTAGGATTTCCTCCTCCTCCTGTTATGATGTGCCAACCTTCTTCGGCAGCTTCTTTTCCCATTATCAAATTCGCTCAGCAAATGAAATCTGAAATTCAGCAATTTATTTAAGTCACTGAGATATAGAAAAGAAGAAACCGACTTCTAAAGTATCATTTCGTGTGACTGTCAGATATTTGTATTGGATACGTATCATACACTTATATATCATGTAATAAATTTCAAAGAGAATTTGTGTCATTGTGTAATTTGTGTTAGTGTGGCATGTGTTAGTAAACACAAAAATATGTTTTCCAGGCATATTTTGTTTTCAAATTCAATGAAAGGAGAAAAGAGAACTGTTCCCTTTCGATAAGAAGCAAAAGAACCAACAAAACATAGCAAGTTTTTTGGGGGGAAGCAAAATAATCTGCAGAATCAAATGCCTTTGGGATTAACCCATCAATCATTAATATATCAGAATGCAAGAATGATTAATATACACATGCATGCATGGAAATAATGGCATTTTTGTCATTTCAATCAAGCCCAACCTGCTGCATTGTTGGCAGAATCGCTGAGTCAACCCGGCGGCGACCACCGTGGCGGCTTTCGAGTGAAACTCACACACTTTGTGGCGGCGGTGGTAGTGCTTGGCGGTGGTTAGGTCAGCACTACAGCCTTCGGCTTGGCATCGGGGGAAACTCCGCGAACCGGGTTCGAGTATCCTGGATCGGAGATAAACCCTATTCATATATATACGAAATCATAATTTATGTAAGAAACGATAAAAATTAAAGTATCAAAAATAAAAAGGATAAAATTAAAAATTAAAGAACAAAAATGTAAATATTTCAAAAAGTGTACTTATAAGAGAATAAATTTTCAAAATTTAGGGTACGGGAGTCGATACATTCCCCCTGAGCTCCGTCCCTAGCTACCTGTTCATGAAATCATTCTCCGACGAAGCGAAGTAAGTACGGCCACCCAAATTCAACCCGATCCTACTGTTGTACTCGCCGCTGAACCGCCCGTCGCCCATCGGCTCCCTCTTCAGCACCATCATGAGCCCGGTCGGACCAGACTGTTCGAGACCGAGCATCGTAGGTGGCGGCGCGTGAGAATGGGGATACGCGTGATAAGGAGGTGGGTCGTGGAAATTAGTTAAATGGGTGGCCGTAACAGGGTTTATTGGGTGGTGAACCGGAAAGTGGTGGTGGTGGGCGGCGGTGAAATTTATGTCCGGGTTGAAGCTTGTGGTTTGACAGTAAGGGTCGAAAACCGGGCGGTTTGGTTCAGAAACGTGAGGAGCGGGTTCTTCAGCTGCAAGCATTGCTGATGATGGATTACCCCAATCATAGCCTAACATTGTCTCTAATTTCAAAATGCAGAATGTCTGAAAAGAAAAGAGAGATTTATAGAGAGAACTGAGAAGAGAAAGAAATCTTTCAGCTTTAATTTATGGGGGAAGATTACATAGAGTGGAATTAAAAGGGTTATGAAGACTTCTCTTTCTCTCTTACACATGTATGTCTGCGTGTGTTGTTGTCTTGAAGTCGACTAGTTGAGGAACATGTCGGAGTTTGAGGGTGCTTTTCTTTTCTCATTTTAGAAATTAGGGTTTCAATTTTTTTTCAAAATCTAAAAAGACGGGTAAGATCCCATTTCACCATATGAAAAAAAATAAAAAAATCCAGATTGAGATTATAGGGACCGACCTACTAATTGTCACCACCTATTGATCGATTGGACCCACTAGCGAAACCCAACAGTTCCTTATTCGATCATGAATGAGATTCGATCCTGTCAGAGGTACAGTAAAAATAATTAAAAATCAGCTTAATTACTAGGTTACTATAGCTACTTGTCTCCACTCTCAATAATACTGGCAGCAATTATATCTGCAACAGTATGCTCTCTCAAAGAGTCACAGACTCACTCACACACACAAATACACAATCTGTGAGAAGAAGTAGCAGAAATTGGTGAATTTGGTAAGAGCTATTATCCAGGTCGTCGTCTCTGACTCTGAACATGTTTCTGCTTTCAGCTAATACACCCAATATTTTATTCACTCTCCACTCCTTATCCACTTTATTTTATTTCTTGAGCATTTTGCTGCTGTAATTAAGTATCGGGTTTTAAATTGGGATCACCCGACCTTATTCGTGTTTGATTAATTTCCTTGTCTCCTCTTTCAGGATAACACTTCTTTATCAACAAAATTTAAAGTGATTCAAGTGGTCGATCCAAGTGCCACCGTAAACCTTCGAACTCCATTGTGGTCTATACTAATGTCACAAAATTTTTAAATAATCAAAATCTTTCCTTGGAGTCTAGGCATGCTATAGAAGTAATCGTCCTTGCTTTGATGCGAAAAGTATTTAGTTTATAATCAGTTGAAGAAATGAGAGACAGGGAGAAAAGAAATATTAGTTGGACAGTAAAAAGGAGAAATGGGAGTGTTGAAAGGATAATTAATTGTACTACGAACCTAATCCGATTAAATAATTGTAATGAGAAAGTGAATTTTTATACTTATAATATAATCGATATATAAAAAATTTAATAAGAGTAACCAATTAAATAACAAATGTAATTTCCGTCAGAGTTCAATTAAAGTGGATTTTGGATAGAATTTTTGGTGATGGGAAACCAAAGGAGGATTGTATCTAGTTTTTTTCATCACACCAAATTTAGAAGAAAATCAACTCTCTCTAACTGTACTCATTTTTTGACTAATATTGAAATGTAAGATTATCCCTTTTACTTTCTAACTCCTAAGCCAAACGTGTATCGTAAATAATTGTACTTAAAGAAGTACCTCATTTGTTTGAATGTAACATCATTTTTCCAAATAATCACACAAAAATACTTTCATATATTAGTAATAGGAGTTCTATATTTAAATATATTGTTTTCTATCTCAATTTTGATAGTATTTTGTAACTCTTTTGTTAATATAAATAGTAAGAGTAAGTAATTAATTTAGTTTAATTAATGGCGACAGATAGAAGATACGGGATACAATTATAATTGGGTTGGGGAAATTGTTCGGGGTCAGTTCTCTAGAATATTTAAATTTGACAAAAGAGAAAAACCCAATGATAAAAAAAATATGTAAATAAAAATATAAGCAAAAGGCAGTATACTTTTGTGCATGGTGGATGGATCTGACACACTTGAATTGATTATTCAATTTTTCATCACTAACTCTTCGTAAAATATGAAAACGACCAAATACACCTAATTTCCGGTACAATTTCACCCTCTTGTCTACATTTGTGTCAAATCCACATTATTATAAACCATTCATTTATTCTTCATTTAATTTAATGATTCCTTTTATGTGGAGATATTATTTTGTTAGAATGTATAATAATCCGTGTATATAGTACCCCCATAATTATTTATTTGAAAAAATTACAAATTTAATATATCAACTTAACCAATTGAATAGTACGTTTAATTTTTTCAACACAAAATAAGACCACATCTTAAAAATCATATAATTTGATGCACTTTTTGATCGGATTTCTGGCGGAATTCAATTTTACCACCAGAAATCCGATCTCATTTTATACATGAAAAATTAACTCCTAGCTTGTCTCGTATAAATTAATTACATTTTGTCGCTGAAAAATGAATTGTACCAAAAATACTGAATTAGTTGATTTGGTATCAAAATTCCAAATTAAATGTCCCCGTATTTATTTTCTTTTGGTAATGTCTTTTATTTTGGGATTCTTTGAGTAGTAAGAGTTTATGTGCTACCAGAATATAATATGTAGTTCGAAGTAAATTCTCAGTTGAATTGTATCTGCAATGGTTCTCCTCATTGCTTAAATAATTATACACATTGCATCGAAGTAAAATTTTAGATGAAATAATCATGTAATATGATATCAGAGCTCAACGCAAAAAGATCATGTGATTAGATGTTCAACAACAATCATCACAAAAGAAGGCCCAAACCCTAACCCTAATTTGAAACTCTAAAACGTAAACTCATGTGGAGATGGTAAAATATTTAAAGATACACCTCCACATATAGTGCATTCAAAATATCTTTATACACTTTTAAACTTTTAAATATAGTGCATTCACCGCGAACAGGGGTTGGTCCAAACAATAAATGAATTTATTTTTAAGGGCGAGGTTCCGGGTTCGAATCCCCGCTTAGGTGTGCGTGTGTTAAAATATATATATATATAGTGCATTATCATCTTAAAATATTTAAAGATACACTTCCACATTATCTTTTAAGCTTTTGATGAAGTTCACATTTATTATATTTTTTTAATTTAAATTAAAATATTCACCGTCGATTACACTAATTACACTCATGATGTAATGTACGTGGTCCAAATACTATTTCTCGAAAACGAAAACACTCAGAAAACAAACAAAAGACACAGCAATAAAACCAACAGCTCCGAGCAATATGTTGTCAGCTGTGAGGAGATTAACTACTGCACATGCTGATCACACTCCACTCATTGCTTTGGGTACAATCACAGCGATGAAGGTTCGTCTTTCACTAATTACCTTTCTTGATTGCTACCACACATGGTGAAACTTTCCCACATGCAAACCCTCTCATAAGTCGTCTTCATACATTGGATTACTCTCATTCCCCCTAAGCCCATCACACCTAGTACAGTGAACTGATCAGACACTGCACGTAAAAATACTTTTTACATGAATGGGTGACTTTAAAGATTCGACGACTGATCATGTAAAAGCTCTATTAAGTAATCGATCTAATTCATTTTAAAAGTTAGCTAACGATGGAAGAATTGTCGAACATAACATGTGAACACGTATCCGCATTTGTAAACACGAACAATGTAGAATACGTGGAGTGTGAAATTTAAATATAAAATGTAATATTCTGCAATCATGTGAAATAATATATTTTTGGTCTAATAACTCATGTCAAAACCTAGCTAATGAGATTGAAGTTGTCAAACATTACTGAATAGAATAAATTGGTATTTATTTAAATGGGGCACATTGATAAGCTCTTTATTCTGAGTTTTGATATAGTATTTAAAGGATTGTTTTAACTAGAATTTTAAAGAATATCTTTGAAAAACTCTCTGATTGTGGTGGGGTGGGGGGATTATACTAATTAAAAATTATGTGCTAGTTTTATGAGAAATTAAAATTAGATCAGATGCTACAACGACGTACGTAAGGTACGTATAAATTGAATTAAATACATGTCGGGTTACTTCCTCCTATATTTTGAATTATCAGTAATGAATTCTATGGTACAAACGTACCTGGATATAATAATATCTAACGTACAATAGCAGTCACCCTGCACATATTGGTTATTACTTATAACCACTAGAAAATTGAAGCATTTCCTTGGAGGAAATTGCAATTGGGGTATCAAGTTACATATTAATTCGTAATTTTGACACAAAATATTTTTCGGTAAAAGAATTAGTCCATACTTAAAGTTAGTAATTTCATGTACTATTTGACTAGTTGGAAAAGTCAGCCAAAGCTCGCGAAATCTGCTTCGTGGCAAATTATCCAATGAGCACTAAGAGATCTGGATGAGCTTTCCGACGAGTCATATCTATTCAAGTCAAATAATGCATGAAATTGTTGATTTTTATAGTTATAGGCTATTTTTTTTTACCAAAATTACGAATTAAGATAAGTTGGTATCTCTAATGCACCGACACTTCTAAAAATATCATTTTGCCGTGCCGTGTCGTGTCGGATACCCATGTCCGACACTTCACGTGGAAAATTTACAAAAAAATCTGTATCGCCGTATCCGTATCGTGTCGTGTCCGTGTCGCTGTGTCCGTATCCGTGCAACATAGGTTGGTATAGAAAAAATACAACATTGTCGGTGAATTGGTATGCTAGATTAGTCAGTGACTTGTACACGAACAATAGTGGGAAACGACTCTTCTCAAGTTGGACTCACGCCCACGATTATCACCCTCATCAAGGCCTTGGACTGAGGAGTGAGGCCCATCCACCATGGTCAGACGAACATCATCATCGCACGGAAGAACATGCTCACTAACGCCGAAGGTTAGGGTAATGCTCGTGCGGATGTTATGACCCATCGAGACATGCTATCGGGCCATAAATATGTTTGAGCAGCCTAGAAACCAGACATCAAGTCTCTTCAAAATAATGATTTGTGAAATTTAGAGTTAATTCTTTACGGATATAAAAGATATAATTAACGAGAAGAAGATATTGGATGAATTATTATGTGATCTACATAGGTACAAAGCACATTTGAACTACCAAGATGTCACATAGCCTAATAAGCCAAAGTAAAAATAATTAATTGATAGTGATAATCAAAACAAAGTACGATATTGGAACCCAAAGAGGGCCTTTGTGTTTGGAGTACGGATGAAGTCAGTTCAATCGGATTCACACTTGCTGACAAATTGGAATCATGCTCGTTCCTCATGGACCACTTCTTTCACCAATAATTTTACGCCTGTGTAAGGAAAATATGCTTTCATTATGTTAACATTCATCTACGGATACGATAATATGAATATAACATAATACGAATACGACGATATTTATTTGCTTTGCATGCACCACGTTAATTTTTTTATGATGATGTCGTCTCTTATTGTTTATGGATGTCTATTCTTATACTCAGATACTTTTAGCTCAATATGTTACTTCAAATTTAGGGGAAAGGAGTTTTTTTAATTTCCCAAACTTTAAAACAAGTTTATACTTTAAATATACTTTAAATGATTGGTTTTTTCTTTTAATTTATAAGCATTTATAGAAATATCATCTTTTTATATTGTGTCGTGTCAGATATTATGTCTAATATTTTTTATGTGAAATTTTTTTAAAAAATTTGTATTACTGTATTTATATCGTATCATATCCGTGATGCAATATTCATATTTATACATTACCGATTTTTTATTTTTTGGTTTCCAGCTTCTGTCGCACCAAAAAAAAAAACAATTATAGGTTTTTTAATTTTTATCAACACAAGATATCAATAAAACAACATAAAGTACTGTATAATGTCGCAATAATTGATGGTTATGATAATTAATCGAGCCACTATTAAGCTTGGAGTTATGCAATAATTACGACAGTTTACTGACAATTGCTAATCGGATCAACATGTTTCATGGATCATTGCCAGGAAGCTTCCTTAGTCGCAATCTTATTCCTGTTACCCTTTGATGGACAGATAATTGATCCTTCGGTGAAAATAGTGTAGTTATCGCGATTTGAAGCTATGTTAATGTGATCGAGAGGTGTCGTTTTTGAATTCTTGACAATACAAATTCCACTGATAGACCCTTAATCTGTCCGGCCAAGTTCAAATGCAAAATAAATGGATTATGTGTTTGAGATCTTAGGAAAATGCAACCGTGCATTGTTAGAATTATTAACAAAGGGTGATTTACATTAGTGCATTTAAGTCTAATAATAATATAATTTATGTAAATTGAGGAATTACACTTTAATCCCTGTAAATTTTGTTTGGTTTGAGGGTTCTAAGCGGAATTTATAAAAGTACACTTGTACCTTTAACGATTGTATGAGTCTTACATTGAATATATAATTAAAATTACAAAATCATCCCTATAAAAATGAGCAAAACAATGCCTAGAAATTATGAATTTAACAACAAATCAAATGTATTTTTGGATGACATAACGAAACCCTACACGAATTTAGGGACCACAAACGGTTCTCAAAGTTAGAAGTTAAAATGTAAATTTTATAATTAAATAAATTATGTTATAATTAGGACTAAATGCTGAGTAATCAAATGTAATTATTTCATTAATAAATGGATAGATCTTGCGTTATAGACACTAGAAATGGTAGAGGCCATTAGGTACGGATCTCATGTTCAAGATTCTGCAAATGCAACTGTCTGTTATTGATAGTCGATAGATATATTCATATCTTGTGTTAATAGTCCAATCAAATTCCAATCCAAAATAAAATGGACAAAGACCATAGATCGTCGTCCGATCGAACTCTAATCCAAAATAAATGGAATAAAGATCATCCACAATAGTTCAACCAAGCTCGAATCCAGAATAAATAAGGTAAAGATCATCATCAATAACACAATGTTACACCTCAATGGTCTAACCAAGTTCAAACTTACAAATAAATGGGGTATAAACAATTAATAGGGAGATGAGATATAAATCATTAATAGGATGAATTTCACATCTACATCGACCAGACTAAACCCAAAATAAATCGAATGTACAAAACAAACATTTTGATGGTTCTTTTTTCTCTCGTTCCCTTTCTATAAAAACTCAATTATGTTGTGTTAAACTGAGGAACTTTGATCATAATTTCTTTTGCAAATCAATTCCAATTCATCATGAATCTCATCTTCCTCAAGATACAATTAGTGCTGATATTTCAGCTTTGGAAGTAGATCATTTTTCAGAGCACGTTGATAATAACACAGATATAATATAATGGAACATAACTCTTATTATTTTCCAAGTCAGAATGCAACATTAACCATAAATGTCTATTTCTTCATTTATGATTAAACCACAGAAATTAAAGAAGACTAAGGAAAAGAACTCTCAATTCAAGCATGAATAGGCTAATGCCTTCTCCTCCATCAGCTCCTTCGCAGATGCGTCCATCTTCTCCCTTGAAAATTGGTCGATATTCAGACCTATATGTGCCAAAAAAGAATAATTTTTACGTGAGGAATTTGTAAGTAATGAGACTAAAGTCGAACATCAGACAAGATATGTGACCGAAAATGAGAATTTCCCAACACTGTTGTGACAAATTGAGAAAAATACACTTTCCATAAGGACTGCACAGCTTATACTTTGTCATCTGAACTTTTCGATGACACTCTACAATCTAATCAATGTATCACTGTTTAAGGTAGAGTATTCTGACGAGATTCCATCGTGTAATATGGCAATTTGTAGGAGACGCGTAGTATGGATGGTATAGTATAATTAGTAAAAGATATAGTCCGAAAAATTACACAAATTTTCTTATCAAAGAATTTACATTATACCTGGATTGATGGAACCATGAATTTTGATGATATCTCTAATTTCTTATGAATATTCATTGACTAATCAGTGTTTAAATTTAAATTTAAGTTTATGACTATAATTGTATAACAGCATGCATTACTCCAAACCTCACTGAATGCTGGGGGAAGTTCTTGTAATTTTTCAAACCTTCGGGAACGTGCGTGTTATATCAAATCTCACGGTATGTCAATGTAAATACTCCTATATGATATAATAGGATCACTAACCTTGAACAATTGACCATTCTCCTTTCTCACAAGTAACAGGGAAGGAATAAATAATCCCTTGTTGTATGCCATAAGATCCATCAGAATATACGCCCATCGACACCCAACTTCCCTGGAGAAACACAATGTTTAGGAAATCAATAAAATTCGTAACAATTTATAGAATCAAATATTTGATGTAAGTTTATTAAACCTTTGGTGTTCCGAGGACCCAATCACGTATATGATCACAAGCGGAGCTTGCAGCAGACAATGCACTAGAGAACTTTCGAGCTTTGATTATGGCGGCACCCCTCTGTTGCACGGTGGTGATGAACTCTGCATTTAACCTGTAAATATATATAACCAAAATTGTAGTTTCATTGTATATTAGATCAACTGAACTTTTGCCGCACAAAAAGGATTGTTATTGTCTTTTCTTTTACTTTTCTTGGGGTGTTTCAAAGGATTTTTGCTTGAGTAAATAAAATAAGTTACATTTCAGCCCCTACAGAAACTTTGAAGGAAAAACTATAAGTTAAGACGGACACAAAATTCAGGGGGTCTACATGTAATTTCTCAAAATAAGGGGTCTATGAGGAAATACGTCTGATCTGAACGCGTTTAGATGTAATTTAACGTTTTTAATTTTCCTGAAAAAATCATAGCAGTAAAAATTAGGAGTTCTTGAAAATAAAAGATTGAAAAAGTTTAATTTATCAAGCTAAAAAGAGTAAAAGAATATACGAAAAGCATGCCAAGTACATAACAAAAAAGAGAACAAACAAGCTTACAAACACTTGTTTTAAATTTTTACGAACAATTTATGAGTTACCATTTATCGTCACCAACAAGTTCTCTAACAGGCTTTTGTCCGGCGGAGGTGTTTACAGTAGCATGATTTACATCCGGATATTGAGTGGACGAATGATTTCCCCAAATGATCACGTTCTTCACATCACTAACATGAACATTCAGCCTTTCCGAAATCTGCCCTAGAGCTCTATTGTGATCCAATCTCGTAAGGCATGTGATGTTCTTCTCAGGAATTGAAGGAGCAAACTCTTTCAAGATAAGTGCGTTGGTATTGGCCGGATTAGCAACCACCAAAACCTGCGTCAATAATGGAGCAGAAAATGATCCATTTTACATCATAGGGAGGAAGAAAAAGGTTGACACACGAAATACAGACAATTCATAATTTGCAACTTAAACATATAAAAAATGAATTAATGGTTTTAATAGAATCACTAACTTTGCAATCGGGCGCAGCATGTTGCTCTAAAGCCGAGGCTTGAGCCTTGTAAATGGAGACATTCTTGGACATTACATCCTTTCTTTCCATACCTTCCTTCCTCGGGAATCCCCCCACCATAACGGCAATATTAACACCAGTGCAGGCTTCAACAACATCGGTTGTGGCGACAACACCTATTGAAAAGAATAATAACAATAATATCAAAAACAATTGTTATACATACATTTATCCATCGACCCACACGTAATGTAAGTTCTTCAAAAGGAGATGTTTGTAATTTCTAGAATCTCAGGGGAGGTATGTGTAATGAGCCAAAACGCAGAACGGGTGCAATTATCCATATGAATTTTATTAAATTAGAAACTCAACTGAATCATACCTTTGAGAAGGGGAAAAGCAGCATCAATCAATTCCATTTTGACTCCATGCAATGCCTCGGCTGCTGGTTCGATATCGAGCATGTGTATGATCACAGGTTGATCAGGACCAAGCATTGCTCCTCTTGCTATCATCGGAACAAGAGCATAGCCTATTTGCCCTGTCAAAATAGAAAAATATATGCACTCAATTTCTGAAAATGAGATAAGGGATCACAATTTTAGAAATACTACAATGAAAATGTTCTTGATTGATTAAAACACAAATTTCAAGAGAGGAAAAGGGAGGTAACACTTCAAACTCCGCCCCAACAACAAAATTCTGGCTTCGTCCCTGATCATTGCTAATAATTTCATGAAGTTATGCAAATACCACAGAGAATATAATCAATTCTTACAAACTTTTCCCCGTAAAAATCCATGAAAATAGAGCAAATTAGCAAATAAATTCGATAAAAATTACGATTATCAACATGCCTGCGGCCCCGGTAACAAGAACAGTGACAGGTTCTTTCTCCACATCCAAGGAGCTCCATATGTGTTTAATAATTTTCCGTGACAAATACACACTCCCCAGAACAACAAGAGCCTTTTCAATCGATGCAAAATCATCCATTTTCATTCAGAAAATGTATAAATAAATAAAAACAAAAACAAACAAACACTTCAAAAATCCATCAATTTGCAGCAGTATATATATAGCAAAATATCATAAATCCGAGATCCCACAATCTAAAGAATGTGATTTTGTCCATGGCAACAAGGCAATCAAAGAACAAGACAAAATCCAGAAGAAATGAAATAGTATAACATCTCTTCCTCCCAAAGCAAAGAACATAAGCATGCAAGGTACAATAAAAACTGCAGGAAGTACAAGTAATTCTGAACGATGAAATTCCTTCAGGAATCAAAGAAGAAAAACTTACCTGCTGCGCCAGTGACGAGAACTCTAAGTGGGAAGTTCGCCATTGTGGAGGAATTTCAGAGCTGGGTTAATGTATTCTTGACTGAATTAATGATTTTTCATTCAAAATCATGAATGTATATATATAAATTCGATTGTATGATCCTATGTATTGGTATGAGCAGTTGAAGATAAACGCGAGAATCGAGAAATGGCGAAAAACGAGGAAGATATCAAGGGATAAGCTTTTGAATGAAGATCGGGGCCGCCATTGCTCTTGCATGGAGTTGGTCTTAATGCATATTTGTGTGTTAAGACAAAGAATTGTTAGGCCAATAAATTTGGATTAGGGAAAATTACATATAACTATCTTATATTTAGGCTTAATTATAATACAGTCCATCATTTTTAAAAAATTATATTTTAGTGCCTATAATTTTGTTTGATCTGAGATTTCTTAACAAAATTTATAAAAGTACATTTATGCCCCTGACGGTTTTATGAGTGTTACATTGAATATATGAATAAAACTACAAAATAGTCCCTAAAGTTTACAAAAATAACAAAATGATCCCTACAAAATATAATTTTAACAACAAATCAGGGGCATTTTGAGAATGACATAACGGAAGCCTAGGGACCACAAACGGTTCTCAAAAGTTAGGGACTAATTTATAATTTTTTGAAATTCGTGGACTTGGTTTTAATTAGGCCTAAATGCAAGGTAGTCAGATGTAATTTTCTCTTTCAATTAATTATACAAAATTATAATTCAAGATAAATCAATTTCCAAATTGTATTATGTTTTTTTTTGTCGAACAAATTAAATTATATTATTTGCTAGTAAATAAAGAAAGCTCAGAAAGAGACAAAAGTCTTGTATCCGATTTTTTTTGTCAGCATTGTAACATAATTATATTTTTATATTTATTTTGCATTGTATTTATATTTTTATATCGATATTTATGTATGTAGTTGTATCCATGAATCATGCTTTTTGCAAAAGAAATTGTGTTACTATTCACTAAACTAATTAGCTTATGTTTTGCCAAAGTAATATAACAATGTTGTGGATAAAAGTGATTGTTTTTATTGTTTAAAGGAAAATTTTGGTATAGTACGCTAGCAATAAGATTATATTGACTGTATTTAGTTGTTATTTTGCACCGAATTATTGGAGTATTATATTGCACATTTTTATGAAAAATATTTTGATCATGTGTCAATTTATAATAATATATATTTAATGAGGTTTATTACAATACTATTTTTAAGAATACAACGTCAACATCATTATTTTTTAAATCTCCTTTATTCTCACACCTCATATCTATGATTTAGCCTTTCAAAAAAAAATCTATGATTTAGCCTTTCATATTTATTATTTGATCACAATTCACACTAACTTTATTTTATTTCAAGACCTACTTTTTAACCAATCAAATACGCCACATAATTCCTATTCCTACTTTGAAATTTAACAACATAAGAAAATTCCTTAGTCAGTCTAAACATAAGAAATATTATTTTATTTATGTGGAATATGTTTCTAGAGGGTACATATACATATATATATACATATATATAATTGATTTAGAGACAAAATCGAAGAAATTCATAGTTCTGTGGCTATGTACAAAAACCCAATATTTAGAGGATTAAAAATCTAGATTATAGGAGATAATTTTTCAATATTTTTTATATCCATTTTTTTTCTTTCATAAATTTAATTATTTATTAATACATATTACGTAATAATCGTTTTGATTTTTTGGGCTATTGAACTATTTTCTTTTCTTTTTAGTTATTTATTTGGTTTCGTCCGTTTTGTGTGCATTCAATTTTCTCTTTTTATTTATCTATTTATTTTGTAACTCTAATAATGTCCTCATAACTTTTATTCTCAGTCAACCATTCAATTCTTTATAT
>JBBMKE010000010.1:6067611-6090657 GCA_037834125.1 Lippia alba | reverse complement strand
ATATATATATAAAATATAGAGACACACAAAATATCCACCGTCAATTACGATAATTAGTATTCTCAATGAATTGTATGTACCTCGAAGTGAAAAAAATGAATAGAGAATAATACTACGGGGATCGAATCACTGGCATTTGGTTAAGAATGTTTGTGTTTGTTTGACTATCTTCTGATTCTGATTGTATTACATGCAGGAAATATAGAGGAGTGCAAAGAGTTCTTCTGGGATGCATATAGTTTGATATACACTATTGGTACTTACTTGAAACCCCAGGTGAGTATTATATACCATTACATGAAAATATAATTATTTTATTTACAATATTTCACTAAATTCCAGGTGGCTATCTTAGATGGGATTACGATGGGCGGTGGGGCCGGAATTTCCATACCTGGCAGATTTCGTGTGGCTACCGATAAAACGGTCCGACACTTATATATATTAAATATGAATATTTTATATTAAGAAATTTTCTAATCTTTATTTTCAGCAAATATGTGATACTCAATGGATCTAAATTATAACTGCAGATATTTGCTATACCTGAGACATTAATTGGTTTTCATCCTGATGGTGGTGCATCCTATTACCTCTCACGTTTACCGGGCTATTTAGGTAGGACATTATTATTTTTCATATTTAGAATATTAAGTTGATTAATATGCGTTCGATGATGTTATGATTGGAGTTGTAGTGAACTTTTCAAGTTGTTTTTGCATGCACTGATGATGATGTTACGTTCTCCTAAGTTTGGAATAATTTTATGATCAAAAGGGGTTGGTTGTAATTTTAAAACTTAGAGGGGAGGTTACTGTAATTTTAAAAAATTGCCGGTATCTGTTTCCAGGTGAATACCTGGCCCTGACAGGTGAGAAGCTTAACGGGGCAGAAATGATATCGTGCGGACTTGCTACTCACTATTCAGATACCGCAGTTTGGTTCACTCACTCTCTCTCTCTCTCTCTCTCTCTCTCCCCTCGTTATTTAGCCGAATTTCTGATTTTTTGTCCTTTCAGAAACTTCCACGTGTAGAGAAAGTACTTGCGAACTTGGTAACCGGTAATCCCTATGCCATTGAAAGATGTTTGCGAAATCTTGAAGATCCAGTCCATCATGATCACACTAGTGTATCTCACAGGTGATCGTCTATTCGTGTTGCATTTTTGGATTATTCAGATTTTCATGTCAAGTTTGAATGCTTAATGTGTTATATATATTTGTTTTTCCTTAGGATGCAAACACTTGACAGATGTTTCGGCCACGACACAGTCGAAGAAATTATGGCATCTCTGGTGAGCACCATACAACAGCTCAATGTGAAAATACTTGTGAAACGAACAAAGAGTTAGCGACAGAGCCAAGATCGTATCGAGATCAAATGATATATTTTCATTTTGAGGGGGCAAGATATTGAATTCAGTATGTTTATTTGATCTTGAACTCAATATGTTTATATGATCTTTCTCCAGAAAATGGAGGCGGATAAAACAAAGGACGCATGGTATGTGTCAACTTTGGAGAAACTCAAACAAATAGCACCATTGAGCTTGAAGGTTGCTCTAAGATCTGTAAGTCTCTCAAACATTTTCAATTTCTTTTTCTTTAAAATCCTTTCCATTTTAGGTTCTAATTCTGCATTGATCAATGTTTACATCGTAGATACGAGAGGGAAGGTCGCAATCACTTCAGCAATGCCTTGTTCGGGAGTACCGAATGACCGTACAAGCAATCTCCAAGAAGATAACCGGGGACTTCTCAGAGGTATCATATATAGCGTATTTAAAATGCGAAATTCTTCTTTTGACAAAGTTATGTATCACTCCCATTTCCCGTTGCTTTAGGGAGTTCGAGCCAAGCTAGTAGAAAAAGACTACGCACCAAAGGTGAATTCAAAACCCTAAACGTTAAACCTTAAACTCTTTCAGTGTATGATCTCGATATTCATTTTCGTTGGAAATGCAGTGGGATCCTCCATGTTTGGAGCATGTATCGCAAGACATGGTTGATGGATACTTTTGTCGTCTCTCTGCATTTGAGCCCGAACTAGAGCTGCCTACGAAGAACGGGGGCACTTACACTATTTCAGATGAAAATAGTGATGCGGAAAATCAACCCATGATGCTAGCTTCTCAATCTTGAAGGAATCCAATTTGTTCTTCAAAAGCATGCTTGAGTTATGTGAATGATTTGGGATACTTTTGCAATTCTTTGATCGGCTAATATCTATTATAGATGCACACAGATACAACAATATGGACATGAATATGACGATACGAATTTTTTTTTAAAAAATTAGATAAGAAATGTTGGACATAGTATCTGACACAAGTGCCCGACAGAATGACTGATAGTAGATTGACTGAGAAACACTTAGCTTATTGGTAAACCTTTGCATCTGCATAGATTGATAGTAGGATCGAGTCCCGGAGGTGGTAATTTGGAACAGGCGAAGTTTATTTGTTTAAAAACACAAAATAAATATAATTCATGGGGTGTTCGAGCCCAAAAGCCTGTAATTTGGTGACCAGCAGATTTCTACACAACATAACAAAATGAAAATTTTAAAAATATATGCACATCATAGATAAATCGGATTAGATGGAACATATATGAAGGAGATGGACGACAAAATAGATTCCACATAATATCAGCATTGAGCCTCAATATCATCCAATCACAACACATTCACAACCTAAAATGAAAAAAAGATATATACACATATCCCAATTCACATTGAGAAAAATTCAGGCAAAACACCAACCATTTTCAAATAATTTGACTTGTACAAAGCACAATCCAAGCAAAAAGGAGAAACTTAATCGGCCTCCAAAGACGTGGCATCTTTTTGCACAATCTGCAACGAAGAAATGCCAAAAAAAAATTTCAATAAAGCAAGAGGACTAGAACATTTATGTCAACAGCCAATAGAACACCGAAAAGAAATATGAACCACACCTGAGAAACGTAGTCCTTGATTTTGTCATTAATTTCTGCATCTAGAGCTCTCTCAGCAACCTCGTAAAATACGGTACTGCCTTCAGGGCCGTTAACCTTTTCTTTCTGCAAATATCTTAAGATAGCAACAAATCATGATAAGATATTAAAGCCAACCATCATCGGTAATAATGAGCTAAAGATCACCTTTGCTGGACAAGCGCTTCTACTGCCAGTTTGACGTTTCCAAAACTATGATGGTTCTCCTCATTTTCATCCAATCCCAAGCGTCTCAGATGATGCCAAAGATTTTCTTTAAGAGAGTATAAAAAGTAAACGGATTTATAAGTTAAGCAAAAATTAAGACATATAGTTCAACACTTCAACTTGATAATAAAATAAACTGAAATAGGATGAAGTCACGGAGTAGAAAGCATGCTACTCTGGCTGTGACAGCAAGTATTTTGTTTCTCATTTGCGAGTGTTTAATCAATAAGCTTAAAGAATCTAGGTTTGTACTAAGTTTGATTACATGTATTTAAGGGAATTAATTACACTAACTTACCCTGAGTTTTGGCTGGCTTACAGAAACTTACCCTGGCATAGGCTTGGTGTAACGAATGCTGTTGTACTCATATATTAATCGTTAAATTTTGACCAGTAAGTGTCAAGTGTTAAAAAAATAAAATGGTATTTATGAAAGAATTGACATCGTCAAAATTCATCGACCCATATGTAATGCAAATTTTCTGAATTAAAGCATTTGTAATTTCTCAAACCCTAGGAAAATAAGTGTAATTAGGCCAACCTCAAGGTATCTCAGTGTAATTATCCCTGTAATTAATTAAGCCAAAGATATGCCTATTTTGAAAAACCTATAACTATTGAAAGTCGAGCATAAGCCAAGCATACCTTCTGTAACTCTGCCTCCACCTAGATGAACAATTCCAACAACAACAAAAGTTAAACCCGTCATGTGTGACGAATTTGGATCCTCCACAAACTTTTTGTAGACATCAGAAGGTAGTTGACTTATAATTATATATGACTTTGCCTCACCAGCAGCCGCTGCGACAATAAGATTAACAAAAACCAGCTCTGTTCAGTTTAAAGAAGCTTTTAAACCAGATACACCCCTCTACTGTTCGACAAGCTATTAATCAGAATAAAAAACCAAACATCAAAAAATGTCATGAAATCACCCTGATAGACAGATTTTGTGATTTTTCTTAACTTCAACAAATCAAAGTTCAACAGACCCTAACACAAATTTTCGGTTGCTTACTTAGAATCAAGCCCAAAATTAAAACTTTTACTCCTCAGAATTCAAGAAACAATAATACAATCACATATCACACTGCATTCTCACTGCCCAACAAAAATTCTCGCACATTAGAATTTTATCAACAAAAAAGAGCAGAAATTAAACAGAAAAATAAACATAAGCAAACAAACTCACGCTGGTGTGCTTGCGAAGTGCGGCCCTGATTAACTCCGCCCGAAGGCCGAGACCGCTGCAGTTCCCTCATTTCATACCCAAAAATCGATGATAGTTTGGATTTCGCCTCATTGATCACAAAAGCGGGCAAATTTCTCTGTCTATACCCTTTACCCGTAATCAACTGCGTCATATCTTCCCTTTTGATCGGACAGCCTGAGTTCTGCTCTGTTTTGAACAGAATGAAGCGGATCACTTCCCCGACCAATTTGTCCTTCTCCTGCGCAGCAAAACGAGAAGATGCACAAATTCGTACAAATCAAAATTCAGCTCTTTTTTACACACTACGCAGTGATGAGAGAATGAAATCGGTTCGAAGAAGAAACTTACATGCTCTGAGATGTCGAACTGAGAGAAGATATCTTCAGGGGAGGACATTTGCAGAATCGGAGAGAATTTGGAACCCTAATTCTTTTTTTCCCCAATTCTGAGAAATTGAATCAGACGAGTGGAGTATTGGCGGGTACACTAGTAAGCTTTACCGCCATTTTAAGAAACTTTTTTTTTTTCTTTTGAGATTTTAAGAATTTATTTTGCAATTTATAAAACAAAAATAATTAAATTATGAAATTAAACTTTTTGATAGTATAAACTAATGAACGTTTATTGATGTATGAAATATGAATGTACTAATAATTTATAATTTATTTATTGAGTCAGAAAATAAATTTAAAAATAACCTAAATAATGAGAAATAACATATAAATTTATTAGTGAGAGAAAAAAAATTAAAAATTGAATATTAGAAAGAAGAGTGAAATTTATGGAAGAGAAAATAAGTACGTCTTATTAAAATGAGAGAATTTTATTAATAGTATAAAAAATAATTTTCATTAAAAATAGGACTTTCTTATATCCTCACATAATTTAGTGGTTCAATGTTATATTATTTAGACTTTATAATTTAGTGGTCTCAATCTCGCCTAGAATTCATAATAAATACAAGTTCAACGGAAGAATAGTGCTAATAATATCCTACATTTTTAAGTTTCTTTATTTTAGGTTGGCTGGTGGGATTTCGATCATATTCAAATTCATAATAAATGAAATTTTAACTCAAAAAAATAATGGTACTAATGTAACATGTAAACATTGACTTATTACAAAATAAATATAAAACAAGGCCTTCAATACACCATCTTTTTCCCAAGATGAGCCAAATCAAATATGTAAACCTAAATATGTTCCAAAAAATATACTTTTTTCCCTAAACAAAAGGCACCAGACCTAAACTTCCTTCATCTTAAAAGGGAATTAAACAGACCCTCTATTACTAAACTTCACACAGGCTGCAGTTGCAAGTTATTTTGTCCATCCACATCTTGAGGAGATGTTGCAGCAGTACTACCTTCATGGGAAGATGATGTTGCACCATCTTCTTGGGAAGAAGATGTTGCGGCTAACTGTTTATCATCGGCGGTTCTCATTTCTTGAACCGCTGGCGGAGTTGTCACCGTGTCGTCTAATGAAAGGCCATCTGCTAAATGGCCCTGCATTTCTCTGTGTTCCTGACATATGGCGCACCAATGGAGCAAGCAATGCACCATGCACGGATCACACGGCGAATCCTGCGAATTTTAGCAATAGAACACGAGCAATATTTTAGTGTTCTGTTTTGATACCGTGATGAAGGAATGTAGGGCTTTTGGAGGTCTTAGAGAGCAACTGTTTGTACCAACCCCTGTCGAATGTTGTGGCCATTTACCAGACATTGGGCAGACTCTTGAATGCAAAACAACACCTCAAAAACGAAGTTCAGATCAAACAAGACTTATTTTCTTTTTTCTCAATCATTTATAAAACTGGATACGATTGTTAATTACCTAATCCTACCAGCCCACTTCAGCTGTAGCTATTTTTTTCAAAGAATATTAATACAAATTCAAGAATACGAAACTATACCAAGAAATGGACCAAAAACACACAATAATCTTTATCTAATTTTAATTTATTTTTCTCAAACACACAGAAAAGAGGAAGAAAATCGTATCACCTTGAGATGATATTTTCTCTGCAACACCTGTCGGCCCATGCCAGTATAGATAGCGCACACCCACCATGCAAACAGCAAACCCTCGGTGATGAGGCACACCGTATCCGGTTGGATCACACCGTTGCATGCTGCTGTGAGGGCAGCAAGTGTGATGCCACCCTCAATGCATACTACGTGACCAAGACACGCCCTTTCTGGGGTGATGTCTTGGTTGAAGGCAGCAACATTTCGTCCGAATAGTACACACGGACAAAGCAATCCGGTCACGCCTAGGAATAGTTGGCGCATCAAACATTAGCATAACAGTTTGCGAGATTGTATTCCCTTTATGATAACATTGTATAACTAAGATATTATGTTGTTCAAAATAGAATCAACTTACAACTATCGGTGTCATCAAGACAACCGAAGATCCCCGTTGTCCAATCTTCATCAGCAGGCGGCGTGTAGGTCGGGGGTAGAGTTTGTCCACATTGCTCGCATGTCCGTGCAGTTATCTGTTAATACAGTTCGTCAACAGCAACAAGTGAAATATCAATGCAGCCATGAAGAAACCTATGTAGAATTGATCACAAGATTTTTCTTTTTTCTGTCAAGAATTGAATATCTATCATCGACTACAGTAACCAGTTCTATCTCTGAATAGTAAATAATGGATTTTCAAGATTAAGAATTTGAGGTGTACAAGAAAAATTACTTTTGGAAAACTTTTCACTAATTGATATGAAACAATATAAGTGCATTTCTTGGGAAATGAACACTTTCTTCGCGCTTATATATATGCGCAGACGTTGCTTCGTCACTGATACCATCAAACATTTATAAAAAGAAATAAGAATTGAGATTCTTACACATGCATTCAGCATACAACAAAATGCATTACTGCAGAGACGAAGTTGGAAATTTTAATCTCATTGGATTTGATTTCTATAAACAATAACAAAATACACATAATTATATATCTTCAAAGAATTAAAATTTAATGTAATACCTTATCAATATCAATTGCTTGATTTAACTCTCCCGGGGTGATGTCGTTTTCATCAGAATTCTGAGTAGTCTCACCTAGCTTCACGTATGCCTTCTGCGACATTTCTGAATAATATGATCGATCTACAATGCCCAACATTTACATGTTAATATACATTTCGTCATCATTTCAATATATATAAATTATGTCGCAAAATAGATTATATACACACAAAAACACACAAATATGTATGTATTTGATGTGACGAAGAGACAAACTAACCTTAAAAACGAGGAAGATCTACGTTGAAGGAGGATGAAGAAAGAGAGAAGTCTGTGAAGATACTGAGAGAGGATTTTATTTTTTTTTTATTATTATTAATTTTCTTCTTTTTTTGCTTTTTCTTGGTTTATTTCTTGAGGCTTGGCTTGCCAAATCTTGAAAGTATGGAAAAGTCCCACGTGTTTATAAGGAAATGATAGAGAATAATCAGTTAAACCACACAAAAAAAGGATATCATAGATAATATTTAACATTTTTTTTTGTTAATTATACATTAAATTATAAATGAGCTTATTTCTTCAATGAAAATTAATTGTGAATCAAGGTTTGCTAACCTAGGATAGCACGATGATAAGGATACAAGACAAAATGGGTACAACTATATATATATATATATATATATTTTTTCTAAATTATTAA
The DNA here is from genome assembly GCA_037834125.1 of Lippia alba. Taxonomy (NCBI): domain Eukaryota; kingdom Viridiplantae; phylum Streptophyta; class Magnoliopsida; order Lamiales; family Verbenaceae; genus Lippia; species Lippia alba. Next base: position 6,082,557 of record JBBMKE010000010.1, on the reverse strand, counting down.
ATACATATGTAATAAAAATATTAAATATAACATAGGTGACAAAATAATACTTTTAAAAATATTCTTTTCGTATATTTGCTCATGTACCACAAAAGTTTGAAACCAATTTCAACATGGATAAAACCTTCAACAGCATAAAATTATTGAAAGATGATAATGATAAAGATCTCTCTATTTTAAATATTTATCTAAAAGATAATTAATTACTTAATCTTCCTTTCCACCAATAACCTTTCTTACTTGGCAGTCCTGAGTCTAGACAACAACAATAAACAAATGATGATATGCCCGGATTTTTTGATACATCATCCCTTTGATAAAACAAGAAAAAATCGTACAATATCCATTTTCCTAAAATTTCTTGATAATGGGAGGCGGCACCGTATTTACTGGCGGCTCCACCCACTTCGCCGCCGCAAGGCCACCGTTCTCCGCCGCTGCCGGCCCCAGCAGTAGCTTCCACTCTGCTAATTCCCTTTTTGGGTCTGTTCCGTCTCGACCTGAGGTTGAAAAAGCCATTCTTGATCTCCAAAGGTGAAAAGATTGCACTTTTTGTATTTTTTTATGATTGCTATTGTTATATTTCAATTTTCTGATATTGGGTTTTTATGTTTGTGCTTCTTAAGTGGGCAAATGTATGAGTTTTGATTTCTTTGCTGATATTTGCTATGTTTTTGCTGTAATTGATGAAACTGCATAATTCCCCCAAGTTTCCTCCTCAACCAGTCTTATTATTTGTGATTCAATAGAATAACAAAACCTGATTTAATTGAATACCAGATTAAAACTAAAGAACCCTTTTTTTTTCCGGAAGTGTTTTGATTCCAATTGCACTGAAAGCAACAGTAATGGAGCAAGAATGGATATGGGTTGGGACTTGGATGAGTTTGAGTTCTTGGGGAGAGGTTGGTTGGGGGGGTTGCCTGTAATATTGGAAACTGTTGCATCTATCTCATGTCTGTGGCTTGATCAGATATTCTATTCCACTTTTTGTGCTCTCCGATGTATTGCACAAGTTGGATGAATGGCACCTGTTCAAGGTGAAATACATGGATAGTTACGCATCACATATCCACGAAGTGGTTGTATACGTGTCTCACGTTTGTAGATGGAATACATGGGTGGAATAGCAATATGGAATAGAAGATTTGTTATTTCTGATCCTTACTGATTATGGTGATATATGTTAGGTTCATGCGTGCCCTTTCGGGTTCTAACTCGGGGCTTAATGGGCTTCATGAATTGCTGCCTCATCACGAGTTCAAAAAACAGGAAATTCCTGGATTTGATATACTCTTGAATGCTTTCTCTATGATGCAAAACGAACCAGCTCTACAGGTACCATGAACAAGTCTTAATTTTTCGAGCGACTCCCCTCAAAGTTTGAACTAAGAACAGAACCTGAATGTTAAAGTATACTTAACATATTAGTTGTTTGAGGGAAATTTTACCTTTGCACGACAATTATGAAAATTACAAGGCTTTTTTAAAGAAAAAAAGGGAACTTTCAACGGAAGTAGACATTCTTAGAGGGGAGGTCAATGTAATTTTGAAAGATCAAGGGAGAGTTGGCATGTACCAGCTATTTTAGAAGGGGTGTCGGTGTAATTAAGCCTATGTATGCATGTACCCTATAGATTTTGTGGAACTTCATATGGTACGTAATTGGAGTTCCCCTTTAATTTCTCTAAGGGGAGGCTAATTATTTTGTTCAGGACATGGTTGTCTCCATTTCATGTGATGGAGCTGTTTGGGCTGCCATCTTGAGTAATAAGGCTGTTCAGGATCTACGAGGCTCAATTTCTGCAGGTTTGTTCTTTGAATACGAACTCCAATATTAGAACCATACACTTTTGATTTTATTCCTGGACTATAGACCCAAATTTTAGTAGTACGAGTCTTGTAATATTAGTTCGTACATCGAAATTCTTGAATATTTCATAGGGATAATTACACTGGCATACCCCGAGTCTGGCCATTATAAAATTACCCTGAGGTTTAAAAATTACTAAAACTTCCCCTAGTATATCGTGAGGCTAGGTTTGGCTTAATAATATATACTATTATCACGATAAATTTAAATTCAAATATTGATCATCAATTAAGTCGAGGCCAAAATAGGGCATTAAAGAAAAAATTAGAGTTGATATCATCAAAATTTATCTATCGAAATGTAAAATGCAATTTCTTTGTTGGGGGAGTTCTGTAAATTCTCAAAAGTCATGATAAGATTGTGTAATTAGTCCAAATATAAGGGTATGTCAGTGTAAGTATCCTATTTAATTAATATTGCTCTTGGATTAAAATCAGGATTATTAAACCAGTCGTCTGTCAAAAATTCAGAAATCTTGATATCTTCTGCACGGAAATTTTAAAATAAAAGAAATGAAATTTCTATTTATGTCACGTTTTGATTCATTACTAACTCATTTTCGCACCATTCCTCCGTGCAGCTCAAGATGAGAAGCTGCTGAGCTACGATAAAAAACCAGACATCGGGATCCTCATCTCGAACTGGATCATGGGTTTCACAAAGTCGAAGATCTTAGAACTCGTCGAAAATTTCCTGTTGCTAATAAACGAGATTTTCCAACCGACTCCAAAGGAAAAGCCTACGTCTGAACTAAACAAACTTTTGGAAGAGAAAATTAGATCTTCAGTGCTGTTATCTGTCGTTATACTTCTGATAGTCATCGTCACACGAAGCCAGGAGGGCTAATCTTACTGGTTTGACTGCATCTACATAAGTTAGTTCTATTTTCACTCCAGATTTTCTTGATTATTTGCTTCATGTACATATTCTTGTTGAATCATGGACCATTTATGTTAATACTTGTGGGGTTTTCCCTCATTCTCTAGTACTCTGACATTTTCTCTCTACTGCTCTGACTCTGTCTCTTATCTGGTCCCTCCTCTTTATAGCCAACGAACGTGTTTTCCCTTCTGCTTCAAGAATTCCCCGAACCAATCATAGCGTAGGTAACCAACAACGGGACAAAATTGCACGATCACGTTTTCCCTTCCCGTCTAGCATGAGTAACGGACAATGGGATCGTGTTTTCCCTTCTCCTTCTAGAATTCCCCCCAACCGGCCAGAGCACTAACCAACAACAGGATGAAATTACGCATTGGAGGAAGACAAAGAAAAGAACAAATAGAGTAGGGTTCTTTGATTCTTTCCCCTTCGCAGCTACCAATTGTTTCACTTCATATGTTGCGGGTTTGTCGCATTGACAAAGGAACAATAATGACAAACTGAGAGATCAGAACTTGATTATTCCATGTCATTTTTCATCCACAGTATACAGATACTGAAACAACGTGTTTCTTTTTGGGTGTGGCCCCTTGGTCATGCAGCTGCAAACACGGCTTTTGAATTCCTGATGTGAAATTGTGAAGGTAGTGAGGTTGAAAGCTTGAAAGCAATTCATAAGACAAAATAGTACTCGTAGGTTTGAAATGATTGGTGCAAGCGATAATTGGCCCCCGGCCATGGCCCCGAACCACATGGTTTCTGTGGTTTGCTGGGCTCATGGACGGCTGCATAAACGACAGCAAGAGAAAAGTACATTCGCATTGCACATCCGGAGTCCTGTCTGAACATCTAAGTTAATTAGTATATGTTGTGTGAAAATGGCATCTTTCTTTCTTCTTCTTCTTCTTCTTCTTTTAAGCAGCGTGTGAGGGTTTGTCGTAGCTATAAATAGTGGTTGCGTTGTTGGCTTGTTGCTTTCCGAGTACTTGTGGTTGTGGGCTGAGGCGGAAGCTGAAAGATGTATTGTGATCGTAAATTAGAATGAATGGTTCTAATCTAAATTTAATTCAGTCAAATAAGAGAGAGAGAGGTGTTGTGATTGTAACTTATAATGAGTGGTTCTATTCTGAATTTAATTCAGTCAAATAGGAAGAGGAGAGATTAGTTATTCATATTTGTCATCGTGTAGTTTATACAAATTTTTGGAAGAAGTGATTAATGGAATAGCATGAGAAGTACTTTGTAATATGATTAATTGACTTTGGTCGAGACGGATCTAACGATACGAGTTTTAGAAATAATAATAATACTTGAAAGAAAAGAGCTTACTATACTCAAATTCTTTTTGTTATTCCTAATCAGCACGGAGAATCTTGTGACACATTTGAATCTTGTGATGCAACAAATGTATCGCCAAAAAATCCTAGTAAATTGATTGCTATACTTCATTAAGTGTACTTTGAATAATAAAATTCCAAAATTACGTTATTTCATATTATTTGTAAGTTATTTTCAAGGATTCTTTTTCACAGATTCTTTTCGTGCAAAATTTTCAATGATTCTTTTCATTCAAAGAAGTAGCCGTCAGATTGCACAATTTATTTACAAACTATTTCACAAGATTACGACAATAGATGGCGATTAGCAACTTTTCACAGGTTGAGTTTCTATGGCAAATCCTGGAAAAACGAACATAACAACTAAGAAATACGATGCCCCTACAATATTGTTTCCCGATTTCAATCAAGGAAACATGAACTACACGACCCAAAACTACTCATTCTAACTTCCAACTTCCTTCACCATTTTTGGGTTTTTGCAGTTACATTCCATAGTCAACCATGGTTAAAAAGATCAAAAAAGAAACTGAAATTACTCGAACTAAGCCAAGATTTGAGAGCCAAAAACCCAAATGAACAAGACTCAATAATTGACGATGAGAAAACCTCACATGAAGGGATTCTTACGTTGCCATCATGTGTGGACAACAACGGGTGGATGTGATGTATATCTATCTGTCTAATGTCTATCACTCACAATTCACATAAATATATGCACCTGACTTTGTTGTGGCTGTCTGAATCCTGGCATTTTGGATATTTGTAAAGAAAAAGAAACAAAAAGGAATGGGCAGAAAGTCTGCAATTATATTACCCCACTTTTTTGCCCTAATTTTGATTCTCTAATCACTTGCATGGCTTCCTATGTTCCTACGTTTTTTCAACTTTTTAACCAAAAACCCCACCACAAGAAAACCCCACACCATATGGTGTGGTGTGGGGTTTTCTTGTTTTGTGCTTATAAGTATAGACAGCAGTCGAATAGAACGGCTACCGGAAAATTTAAGTACATAAGAATAGTGTAATTTAGTAGACACGTTTCGATAGTGAATGATAGCGGAAGTATTAGGATGTGTTAGGGTCATATTAAGATAGACTGATATTTTTTTGTCAAGTGAGTGAGATTTGACATAACGAAATATTTCTATATTTTAATTGACGTTATGCTTATTTCGCCGGCATCTATAATTTTTTTTCAAACACAACTAATTATTTTTTCATAGATAAATCTCTCTTAAATAGTGATTTATATAAAGCAAAGCAAAATTATTGAGGATATATAATTAATTGTAAATTTGAATTAATTAGTCGTTGTTAATGATGGATAAAATCACTTTTCAAATGGGCAATAAAAAAGAATTGGGAAACTTAAGTGACAAAATAAAAATATTCAGATAATCAATTGCAAATTTAGATTAATTAGTAAATATTACAGAAAACTAATAATTAATGTTATGACTGAGATTTGTTTGCACAGAAAACTCTAAGAATATAATTTTCCATAATAATTGAGAGGAAAAAGGGTATGGTATGACAAAGGGGTGTATTTTAGTAAACGCTATCGTCAATTGTTATATTTTATAAAAGTTAAGAAAGTAATCGTATTGATTCAAAAATTAGAGGGCAAAGTGTACCACGCCTCAAAAATCAGGGGATGTGTGCAATTAGTTCTTATTTACTATTTTAAAAGTAAATACAAGCGTAATACAAAATTTTAATATTGAAATAAATTGTCTTCGCTTTTGAATAATTTATTTTTTTCTGATATGTTCTTTTATTCATATATATAAGAAAGGAGACCTCTATATATCCGTGTATTTGTATTATTATATTTATTCAATTTTTATGATATATTTAACAATATATATAATATATTTAAGGGTAAGTTACATTTAAAATCTCTCTATTTTGGGTAAATTTACAATACAGGCACCCTTCAATTTAAAATATTACGTATTCATCCCTTATATCTTGATAATGGATCACAAACAACTCAATCCGGTAGGCTTTGTTACAAATTCTAATTTATTTCTACTAAAATTTTGATTCGTATCGATGAGATTGATCAAATCGGGCAATATATATAGAACATTGAAGCCATTAAAGTTCCTCAAATTCAGCCTTGTGAACCACTAATGCCAATGAAAAGTTTCAAAATAACTTGTATTTAATAATTCACTATTATGTATTATCAAAATTAGTATGAAATCCCTATCACTACTAAAACTTGTGCAATGACAGTGATGGTAATCCGACGTCTTAAGTACTACTCGTGAAAGTTTTAACTTAAAAGAAAATGAAACACAAATCCTTTATAAAAGGAAGTATAAAAGCATCTGAATCATGTGTTACATATTCCACAACAGGACAAGGATAATGATATCTAACATTAATAATCATATATATTGTTTGTGTAGTGTCAATATTTTGTTTATCTTGAGACAAGCTTTGTTAGATTCCAAATGGAAATTCGCAGTATGATCCACATCCTATTTAGTGCCTTTTTCTATCACAATTGTGTCCCTTAAAAGATTAGTGAAGGACCCCAATAAAGAGAAAAATCATACATTCTAAAGAGATAACATGCACAAAGAAGCATTATAACAGCCACACCGTTTGTGCGAGAAAAGCAAATATTCATGCATTAAAGAAAGATAATATTGACCTTTCTTTTCTCTTCTTCCTTTTCCTTTATCTTCTTCTCTTTTTTCTCTCTCTATTTCGTTTGGTCCTGCTGAATTTCCTCCCACATCCCACACATATACTAGTGATTAATTTCCAATGTATAAAAAATATCATATTGTTGTATTATGTTGTATCCAACATTGCTCCCAAAAAATTTTAAAAAATATCTACATTATCGTATCTATATCATAGTGTGTTTGTAAACGTACATTATAGCTAACAATTGATTAAAGACACAAAGTGTGCAAAGTATATCATGTAATTTAAATTGCAGTTTTATATTTTATTTTTATAAAACTTTATAAATTTTATGATTGATAATATATTATTTATTAATATAACTACAAAATAAATAAATAAAAGTACAAATAATTTTATATAATGAGAAAATAAGATCGTGATAAACCTAAAATAGGCTACTCTAACTTCATTAAATAGTACATATAATGTGTTTATAAATAAAAGTTGCAATAATTAATAACTTGTAAGCATAATAGTTGGATCTAATAACTGACATTTTTAAAAATATCATTTCAATTGATCGTATCGTGCGTGTTAGACACCATATTAAACACTCTCCACATGAAAATTTTTGAAAAAGATTTATGTCATCATATTTATATTTGTTGAGTTCGTATCCGTGTATTATAAATTGGATCAATCATATAGATTAGTTTTGCAAAAATGAAATTAGAGGGCCTTTCTTAAAGAATTGTCTTTTAAAAGTATTAGTTAATTACGAAATATCCTTGTTTTACAACAACTATTGGTTGCTTGTTAGCGTTATATATCTATTGAAAATCTAATATTTTATCGAGATGCATCTGTATATATATGTAGTCAACATCATGACATTAATTGATTAAGTTCATATTCTATTAATTGGTTGTGAAAGAGATTTGATTCCCTGGTTGATATATGCGACCAGAATAGAAAGAATATTTCATAACTTTGAAAATTACATAATTGATCCAACGAATGCAGATATATACGTATATGCTACTGTTACATCTGTCATCACACAAGTTATGTATATTTTATGTCACTGTAGTATAATATGGGGATTGGGGGCTGTCAGTTTTTTCTTGATATCGTTTTTTAGTTTCTAACTGAAATTCGATCAAATAACTGTAATAAAAAAAAATTTGTAGTAAAAGTAGGTGTATTGTATTTATTGTTGGATTAAAGTGTAATTAGTAGAATAATGTTTAATATTTATCGTTCTATTGATATACGGAAAAAATAGAAAATAGCTGGTCAAATAACAAATATAATACACATGCTCTTAATTTATTTAATTAGATTCCTAGAATAATGTTTCACTTTTAATATTTGTAATTTTGTACCTATGTTAGGTGTGATTAATGGGTCCTAATTATTGGGATTTTTACAACATTTTAATTTATAGTAACAAACTAATTAGCCTATGTGTGCAAGATATCGTTGGGGCCAACGAGATCAACTTTGTCTCTCAAATTTTCCACTCCCTCCAATAAACAAATAAAATGAGCCTAAATTATTGAACAATAGCCTTTGGTTAGGTTTGGCAAGTATATGGTGAATTATATTTGTGTACCTCAACTTTGGACAAATTATAATATAATCTCTATTCTTTTTATTATTATCATATAGTCCATAAAGTATTATAATTATAAAAGTTGCCATAAAATTTCATTATCCTTATCAGATCTTCGTTCGATATTTTTAAAAATTTATGATACTCTATGATTGAACTATTCAAGAATTACCTGAATAGAGAAACCTCAATTCTTAAAATAAATAGACTAACTTGTAATTATGTCTCTCAAAATGCTCATGGATTCACACAATTATTTGCGAAATCATTTGTCTTAAACAAGATATCTTATGATCATGAACTTTATTGTAATTAAATGAAAGTAAACAAATTAATATCTTAATTTATTTGATAACTTAAAGTTAAACTGTTAAAGCTAATGATTAATGAGTATTACATAGACAACAAGAAGTTCTAGTAATATGTTATTTAATTTTCACATAATGCACGAGATTGAACCATAACAATGTGCTAGCTAGGCACCCACCAACTTAGACGAGATTATTATATTTACTAAATTGACTTTAAAATAATTTATTTATTTTACAGAAAGAATATGACATCTTTAATTATTCTCTTACCTACTTTTACGAAAGTGAAATTAAAATTTTTAAGTATTTAATTTTCAAACATTTTGGATATTTTTTAATAAAGGTCAAAGTTCAAATAACACACGTGCTTGTATTCTAACATTATGGAATATACACTAACTAAAAGAATACATGTAATTCACTAAAAACTTATGTTTGTGGGCACAAATACAATATATAAAATAAATCTATTTTTCTTTTATATTTTTAACTAAAGAAATATCCGATATCGTACAATATAATACGCTAAAATCATACATTTAAAAATTTTGATGCATTAAAACTTAAAGCAATAGGTGGACTATATATTACTTGACAAGTACTCTTGCATATTATTCTTCACACATGCGCGCTAATATTTGATTAAATATTTGTGCAAACATCAATCATATATAAAATTAGGGCGAATTTACATCAACTAATCTCCAACATTATAAAATTACAGAAAGATACTCTCTTTTAAGTATCAGAAATACGTATAGTCCTTAAACTCTTATTTTTGGCTTAAAAACATCACTATTGTAAACTGGAAAAAGAACTTCTGAAACATCTGCATCATATCCCATGATGTTTTTATACAAAAAATAAAATTTTAGATACTATAACCTTATATATATATATATGAGAAATCCGTCATATATTGTACACAAACCAAAATTCAACTATAAACGGTGTAAATCGCTTGGGATTATTCTATAAATATAATAAAAATTCAAAAAAGAAATTAATCGCCCTCAATACCCCATTATGTTCTTATAATTATAGAAAACGGGGTGTTGAAGACATTTTTTTTTTTTTGAAAGGGGTGTTGAAGACATTGAAGATAAATGAAAAGAATAATTCCTATTAATTAATTTAGTAGCATTCCCATAGAAATGGATCTTCGAGCCGGAATCCAATGTGATCGGCTCCAGGCAGCTGCCATGAAGACGCAAAGTAATAACAATATCCATCACCATGATCTCCGCTCTCCAGGGGCAAATCGGGCAAGTCCAAAAATGTATCGTCGTCGTCGTGATCACGAGCCGCTGAAGCCGTCGATTCTTGCAGGCTATCTAGTTCCAAGTTTGAGCGGGAATGCGAGCTCGGCTCGGCTTCAGCGGCCGTGAACGTCAGAGCCGCGGCCTTCGCGGCGGCGGCTTGGATGTCCTTGGGCGCGGTGGAGGCGGGGCGCGGCAGCTGGTGGGCGGAGTTAGGGAAATTGAGGTAAGCCGAGGGGCCCTTGATGGCCAACGCCGCCACGTCGTGGGCGCGCGCCGCCATCTCCGCCGTGGGGTAGGTGCCGAGCCATATCCTCGACTTCTTCCTCGGCTCCCGGATTTCGCACACCCATTTGCCCCAATTCCGCTTCCGCACGCCGCGGTAGGTCGGGTGCTGGTCGCCGCCGGAGGTGGCGGCGCCGCCCTTGAGCCGGGCGGCGTCTTCGTTGCCGCTTTTCTCGCCTTGGACTTTTTTTCGAGTGGTGCGATGTGGTTCGGAGGAGGAGGAGGTGGAGGTGGAGAGTGAAGTTGAGCCGCCGGAGTGAGAGGCGGAGGAAGTGGTGGTGGAGGGGGGCGGAAAGAGGTGGTGGTGGTGGTGAGTTAGATTGTCGAAGATGATTTTTTGTGCCATAATATTTAATGGCTGGTGTCGTGGCTAGTAGCTAGCAAGAATTGCTAATGAGGGTGTGTAGGATAGTGAAGTTAGATTTATAAGATTCTTTCACAAAATTGTACTAATTTATATCAACAGTAACATATATTATACTACTTTGGTATATTACGTTTTTCCTACATTCATTATTTGATATACTCCCTCGGCCCATATGACTCTTTTCAATAATAATAGTATGTGATTTATTTGTATGATCCTGAACATTGGCAAGTTTCGTTCGTTTGTCGATTAATTGTCATTGAATTTTGGATATGTTTAGAGCACTAGAAGTAACTTTTCTTCGGTTGTACAAAGAATTCGATTTCATTTATAATTTATTTTTGATGTTGAGATCAAGATGTTTTTATGCCACAATTTTTTAAAATATTATATAGTTTGATATGAAACAAAAGAAACATTATGGGAGACCTTTTTAATTTTGGAAACGAAATATAGAAAATTGTAATTACACGAAAATTTAGGGTTTTTTTTAAATTTAGGTTTATCTTTTAGTCAACTACTAGTCTTCGCCTATGTTTGGTTAGCCTATCTAATATTTATGATAATGACATAGTATTATTTATTTTTATTATTATTATTATTATTATATGATGGGATGTAGTGATATTGCTTATTGCATCATTGACAAGCTATGAGCCAAAAGAGGTAGTGAAGGAATTGGTGAAAAAGGCCAATCGTATTATTAGTCAAGTAAGACTTGAATTTTATTTCATCGAATTAATTAACTAAAATTAATTAATTATGTGACGTCTTGTCGCATGTGGGTGTTTGATTGTAGATTATATAAGCTTTTTAACGTTCAAGATTCAATGTTCCATATTTTTTAATAAAATATTTTACTATTCGTATTATATCAGACACCTATATTCGATATTATATTTTTTAAATAAAAAACTTGTAAAAAAACAGATATGTGATTTGATTTCACTACTCGTATTATGTAATGGCATTACTAGCTACCTTTTATCCTTAATCAACCTAGTCTTGATTGGTTTGGCATATATGTGATTTGATTGTATTCTTTTCATTATGGGACCTCATCATATTGTATTATTGGTGACAAGCAATAAATAAAATCAAATAAAAACATTATATATGAGATTTTTTTAAACACACCTGCACGTACATCTCAATTATAGGACTCAAACTCCTAAATTATCAATTTATCGGTGCAAATATTTATAGATAAGTTATACCTATTTATTCCATTTACCGTGAAAATTTAAAAAAAAAAATAATGTGTCGCGTCTATATCTATTTATCTGGACTTGTGCACGCTTCATGGGTGACGAAGGTGAATTACATTTGATACATATGTAATTCAGCAAAATATGAATTTAATAATTTGGGGGTCAATACAGTAAAAGAAGAAAAAGAGGGGCCAAGATGATATTATGCTGTTGAGCCCATACACAAACCATGAATTTCACATGAAAATCGGGTAGGGGCCCCTTTGTATAGTTGTTTCATGTTTGTATATATGAGCACCGATGGTCGATGGCCATTAATTTTGTTATTTATTACAACTCCAATCAACTACTTGACATGCAATTTCCGTAAAATGGTGGGTCTTTTTTACAAATTTCAACTCTTTTTATTGTTAAATATAGTAATATTAAGAAGGATAGCTATACTGATAGCAGAGATGAAACCAAAATTTTACGTAAGAGAGAGCGAAAAATTATAATACAAAAAATGAGAATGGAAAATTTTAATTAAGGAGAATAAAATTACAAAGGGGGGCTTCTTTTAAAACTCACTATTGATTGAAAAAATTTTAGTTTGCTCCCCATTTTTAAAATTATTTATGTTCACTCTCTATATGAGACTCATAATTTTAGTTAGTTCCTCATTGACTATTTTACCCTCAAAACAGTAAACTCATGAATATATACATGATAATACGAAATTTATACTACATATTACGATTTAAGTATTGCATTCTTTAATTTTTATACTACATTACGTGAATTTCATACAACATATTTAAACTCATACATGTGCTGATTTGTCAAATCCATGAATTTATACTACATAATATGAATCGAATTTATACTACATAATAAGATATAAGTACTGCATTTTTGAGTTTTGTACTACATTATGTGAATTTCATACGTCATACTGATTTGTCAAATCCATGAATTTATACTACATACTACGATTTAAGTACTGCATTCTTAAGTTTTTATACTATATTATGTGAATTTCAAACAACATATGTAAACTCACACATGTGCTATTTTGTCAAATCCATGAATTTATACTACATAATACGGAATTTATACTACATAATACAATTGAAGTACTGCATTCTTGAGTTTTTATACTACATTACGTGAATTTCATATATTATACTGATTTGCCAAAATCCATGAATATATACATTATAATACGAAATTTATACTACATACTACGATTTAAGTATTGTTATTGCTATTGCATTATTAAGTTTTTATACTAAATTATGTGAATTTCATACATCATACATTTAAATGTCTTTTGGGGCAACTTGGTAAAATTGTACAGGATTGAGAACTAACTAAAATTATGAATCTCAACTGGGGAGTTAACAAAAATAAATTTCAAATTGAGGAGCTAATTAAAAATTGAGTTCACAATTGGGGGAGTTTTCCTTAATTCCCCGAATTATAAATACTCCATAATAACTTTCTCTAAAATTCAGAGTAGTATATAAGTTTAGATGTTAAATAATTTATCATTACATGTGGTCGAATTCATCAATTTTGCTAATTTCAATTCTATTTTGTTCGTGAGTACATTATTTGATTCTGACACTTACTGATAACAATTAACATGAGTTAGGGTGACTCTTTGAATATATATGTTAGGGAAGCTTGTAAATTTTTAGATATCACTCATTGCTAGTCTATATAACTATATCAAATTTTAGGTATATCCATGTAATTATTTCAAAGAAATTGAGTAGTGAAATCGCATAAATGTAGATAAATTTACGAGTTATTTACACTATACCCTCTGTGTTAATTGAAATTGGGACAAAAAATATTTTATTATGAAAATTAACATAGGGAACTCTGTGTTTTCAAAATATTTACATGTCGAACCCTGAAAATTTATGGTATTGGAAGAACACTAATTTTCTCTATTTATTGGATTCGAAATAACTAATTTAAACTTTTATATTACGATATACATCATATTAAATCTCTTTATATTGTTCAATATTTTTTTATGCACCGAAATCCTTTTTTTATATGTACCGAAACCAATTACAAAATAAAAATTACATGAAGAACCCGCATAAACAAGTATAAAAAATGTATATAGAAAGATGTGAGATGATCTATATCGTAATATAAAAGTTTAAATTAGTTATTTCGTATCTAATAAATAAAAAAAATAAGTGTTCTACCAATACCATAAATTTTCAGGGTTCGGCATGTAAATATTTTGAAAACATAGGTTTTCCTGTGTTAATTTTCATAACACATGATTTTTTGTGTCTATTTCACCTAACACAGGAGTATGGTGTAAATATCTCATATTTACTAGTAGAAAAATATGAACAGTCGACATAATAAAGTTTTTCTTAATATTTATCAAAGTTTAATAATTTAAAGAAAAATCTGTGACACTGTATATATTACGAAACGCAAAAATAAAATTCAATAAAAAATGATGCACATGAGTAACGTGGTACAGTGGGTCCAAAATGTTGAAAAACTGGGTCCCTCAAAAATTGACTGGTGGCCTTTCTATAATTTTAATTAAAAAAAAAAAATCCAAAATAATAAAAATTATTGAGCACTAGTAAATACAAATAAATAAAACAAATTGTTAAGTGGAAATCCACGATTTATTTGTGTCCCAAAAATTATCAACCTTCTTTGTAATACTTTGTTTTATATTAATCCGCGGTTGGACTGAACTTCAAAATAGAGTTTGATCGTTAAAAGATACTAGCAACTCTACGTGTACAAATAAAAAAATTATTATTATCTAAATATGTATTAAATTAAAAATTTTATTTCAAATATATTTTTATATTTATTTTTAATATAATTATAGATAAATGAATAAATAAAATACTATAATATCTAATAAGTAAAAATAATAGTTGAAGTGGAAATTAAAATATATTGTAAAAAGAAAAATAGATATATAATAGAAAAATTAGAGTGAAGTGAGAGAGAAAAAAATGGAGTTAAAAGATAAAGTAAAAAGTAACGCGTTAAAGAAAAAACAAATGAAGAGTCTAAAAGACCAAAATGATTTCTATTGGCTCTGATGGTGTCGAAATCGGTTTAGGCACAACACCAATGCATTTTCTATTTAAGTTTGTGTGGAGGGAAGACCATCATA
>JBBMKE010000010.1:6041967-6067511 GCA_037834125.1 Lippia alba | reverse complement strand
GCGTTAAGATGGGCCTAATCCGACCGGTGAGAGAACACTTCTGCGATCGCGCCACGTGTACGGCGGCGATCCAAGCACATTTTGGGATCCGTCAGGCTCTCTCGCTTAATGTAATAAGACTGCATTCTTGAGTTTTTAGACTACATTATGTAAATTTCATACATCATACATTTAAATGTCTTCTAAGGCAACTTGGTAAAATTGCACAAAATGGGAAGCTAATTAAAATTATGAGTCTCAACGAGGGAGTTAGCAAAAATAAATTTAAAATTGGGGAGGTAACTAAAAATTGAGTCCACAATTATGGGAATTTCCCCTAAATCCCCGAATTATAAATACTCCATAATAACTTTCTCTAAAATTCAGAGTATTATATAAGTTTAGATGTTAAATAATTTATCATTACATTTGATCGAATTCATCATTTTGCTAATTTCAATTCTATTTTGTTCGTGAGTACTTTATTTTGATTCTGACACTTACTGATTAAACTTTGATTTTGCATTGATGACTATGATAACATGAGTTAGGGTGACTCTTTGAATATATATGTTAGGGAAGCTTGTAATTTTTAGATATCACTCGTAGTCTATATAACTATATCAAATTTTAGGCATATCCATGTAATTATTTCAAATAAATTGAGTAGTGAAATCGCATAAATGTAGATAAATTTACTTGTACAAAAGGATTAATTACATTTAGATCTCATGTGAGTATATAAAACTATAATTTGGTACCTCTTAGTAAAAAAATTACACTTACACCTCCTAACAAATTTAATAATTACATATAACACCCAATATTATAAGAATTTGTTTCCTTAAAATTGTGAAAGTCTCGTTAATATTGTAAGAAGCTTTTCTTGTCACCACCAACCTCCGAACGGTGGATTAAGCTTCAAAAAATCAATTTTTACAAATATTTTGTTGGCCACGTAGGTGGGAATACGAAAGGTTTCATGGTGTTCTGATGAAGGCGGGAGGGAGTACTGTTGAAAGAGGAAATTACTCTTTTTACACGATATAAAGTGAACCAAAATAAGGGATATTTTAGTCATTTGCTAATAATTTTTTTATATAATTAAAATTAGTTCAGTTTTAACAGGGTCATAACGAGACTTTCACAATTTTGAAGAATATTCAGTTAGATTTTAATCGATTATTACAATATTTGGTGTATATGTAATTATTAAATTTGTGAAAGGGTATAAGTGTAATTTTTTGACTAAGAGATACCAAATTGTAGTTTTATATACTCTCATAGGGTCTAAATGTAATTAACCCAGTACAAAAATATGAATAGTCCAAATAATAAAGTTTTTCTTAATATTCATCAAAGTTTAATAATTTAAAGAAAAATATGTGACACTGTATATATTACGAAACGCAAAAATTAAATTCAATAAACTATGATGCACATGAGTAACATGGTACAGTGGGTCCAAAATGTTGCAAAACTGGGTCCTCAAAAATTGACTGGTGGCCTTTCTATAATTTTAATTTTAAAAAAACAATTATCCAAAATAATAAAAATTATTGAGCACTAGTAAATACAAATAAATTATTTAAAACAAATTGTTAAGTGGAAATCCACGATTAATTGATGTCCCAAAAATTATCAACCTTCTTTGTAATACTTCGTTTTATATTAATCCGCCGTTGGACTGAACTTCAAAATAGAGTTTGATCGTTAAAAGATACTAGGAACTCTATGTGTACAAATAAAAAAATTATTATCTAAATATGTATTAAATTAAAATTTTCATTTCAAATATATTTTTTATATTTATTCTTAATACAATTACAGAAAAATGAATAAATAAAATAAAATAATATCTAATAAGTAAAAAATAATAGTTAAAGTGAAAATTAAAAAATACTAGAAAAAGAAAAAATATATATAACAGAAAATTTAGAGTGAAGTGAGAGAAAAAATGGAGTTAAAAGATAAATAAAAAGTAACGCGTTAAAGAAAAAAAAATGAAGAGTCTAAAAGACCAAAACGATTTATATTGGCTCTCTCGCTTAATGTAATAGTATAAATCATGATAAATTTAAAGTTATGAAATTACAAACAGTCGAACAGTCTTTCCGGTTATATTAATGAGTCCAACAAGAGTTCTTTTAAAAATAAAACAAAAAAACAAGAGTTTGTAATTTATCATGTGTTAGAGCAGGGATTCAGTTTGATTTTAAAAGATACATTGTATATATAAATATCGATAATCTTAAAATAATGGAGTTATGAAATTCGAGCATTCTTCCATTATAACAACTGATACCCTATCAGTACTAATATATGTACGTTAATTTTAAAGTTATATATGAGGTTACCGATATCACTTTTCTTTATATATAGCTCCGTGGGCGAGTTATATGATATAAATACTGCAGCAAGAGTTTGTAACTTGTCTATCTTCATGTTCTTGTTCGATCTCTTCAACGGGCAACCGATATTACAACACTGAGAAAAGGGACAAAGCAACAAAATAAAACAAACCAAACATAATTAATAGTTTCTACTTCTGTTTTAATTTCATTTCACTAATGTATATAGATGATATGTATGCATAATACCTACCTATATATTTATTTATTTTCTTATATATAATATGTGTGTATAAATATAAAATCTAGCTAGCTAAAAACTAGCATCATAAGATATGACCTTATTGCGACAAAGAAATTATTTGTTAGTATACAAAAAGAAATTGACATAGTACAATTTTTAAAGAATAATATGGGTCCTAAATTATTTGGATTTTCTATTGATTGGGGGAGACATTCGAGAAAATGTGTTGTCATATTCACATCAGAAATCATCTGTTAGCTTTTTGTTTATCTTATTATGTTTGAAAATAATTAATTAATTATTGAAATAAAATCATAACATATTAAAAATAATTATATATAGATATAGATATAGGATATTTTATTTATTTCCCTACCAAAGTGTAAAAGCTCTTTTCTTTTCGACAGTAGTTTTATATATGAAAATTAGAACACGCAAATACGGAATATTTATTTAATTTAGTATAACATCAAGTTCGCTCATTACGCCAATTGACGGAATATTTCTATATAGGAAATAAGCTTAACTATATTGTAGGGTTTATTACTTTATTTCGATAGGAAATGAATATATATATGTGTGCGTGTATCATTAATTAATTTTTTAATAATTATATTTTAAAACTAATGAAAAAAAAGGTTTGAATTCATTTAAAAAATGTCTCAAGTTCGAACTACATGGAAGTAAAAAATTATATTAAAAAAGGTATTTTAATTAGAAAAATGTCTCCAATAACTCATGAAATTAGTTCTCACTTAATTCGATTGGGGATAGTTTGAGAGATCAAATGCAAAAGAGATATTGACCAAGAAAAAATAATAATATTTAAGAGACATAAGGATCAAATAGTAGATTGAAATTAAAATGAATTGAAGGACTATATAAAACTATATGTGACAAAAATAATTATTTTCTCTAATTTGAATAAAAAAATGGAAGCATAATTTCATGATTGTTCCTCTAAAAAGAATTCAATTATTATTTCAAAAGCAATATGATTGACTTAAAAGTTAAAACTTTTGTTAGATTCATAACATATTAGCGGGACAAAACCTTTTATCCTTTTCTACTTTTTCTTTTAAAATTTAAACTTTAAATTAATTAATTGCATGTGATTTGCATGCATGGGAAAAGTAAGACCAATTTGGAGGAGATTATATTGTAGCAATATTCGTATACGACTTTTACAACAACCCATTATGGAAATATTGGATAAATTGGATATATTTTAAATTTTGAAATGTTGGGCATTATAAATAAATTAAAAGTTTGCGTATTATTATCACACAATACCAACGGACACAACAATATAAATTATTTAAAATTTTATTATGTTAAAAGTGTCTTACACAAATATTTGCTGCTATGCACGTTCCATGTACTTTTTTATAAACTTTACCGACAAAAAACTAATGAAAATTATCGTCCACATTTTACAAAATAAAATTTTCAAATTTCCAAATAAATTAGTGATTCTTTTAATTAATACCTTATGTCGGCGTGTTCGTTTGTATTGTGTTTATATTCATGTATCCGTACACATACAATTCCACACTAAGCTTTAAATCACTATTTAGACGTGTGCATATATGTCATTTGAGAGAGAGAGATCAGATGAATGACTTTAAGTTGTTCGCCATACAAGTGAGCAGTGACAAATAATTTCTTCGACATAATCATCTCCATAATTCATAATTATTTGATTCAGTCAAGGTGAAAAAAGCACACACAAATAGGAAATACGCTTACATGTTCCAAAAATAATTAAATTTCTACCCATGCGTTTATATATATATATATATATATATATATATAACAAGCATGACGTATGAATGCAAATATAGTGACACGGACATGACCAATACGAATACAACAACGCTAATATCTTTCTCTATATATGAGGGCACCAAATCAAATATAAAAGACTTGTCACGTAAACAAGTAAAATAAAGGGAGTGTGACGGGTACATATTAGTAATCATAATAATTCACCTCAAATTATAATTATTGACTTTGCTTTAAATTACTATTTGCCCCTGAATCACAACTCCTTTATCAAAATATCCCTGGACAAAGATAAGTACTATAAAGACATAATTGTGTTAATAAATCAATCTCCTCACACCCATTAAGTGGTGGACACAAATTTATCAATTCAACTATGTTCTCATTAATTTCGGTGCCCAAAAGCATGTTTGATATTATTAGATTAAAGTTGATTTTGTTTGAACTAATTGGAAAGGGAAAAAAAAACCTTTTTTTTATTGCATTATGCATGTATCTTTTTGCTATATATTAATTTTGTCCTTCTATAGAATTAATGTGCAATTTCAACACGCAAAAATGCCTAATGTATTGGCATAATAAAGAAATATTTTGATGGTTGGCGACTCCTAGGCACATGAAAAATTACTCCATTAAATGCACAAGTAGGTAGAAAGTATTGTCAAATAAATAAATATAGGCATAATTACAACAAAATCCACGAAAATTTAACTGCCTGCATGAACTATTCATGAGGTTGGATAATTACGAGAACTTTTTTTTTTATAGAATCATATATGTCGGATTTGAATCGATAATTCTGATGATAGCATCCTTAATTTTATATGAGTGCCTATTTCGGCCGAGCCACATGCAAGGAAATTTGCAGATGTCGATGACCATTACTCAACTTAGTAGGAAGCCAAGCACGCTACTCGATTGGAAGTGAAGAAAGATCAATGCAAGCAAGATATAGGTAAATCTATAAGCTAAGTTAAAGTCATACAACTGACAAAGGATCCAACGTTAATCGTAGGTTTAAATTTCGCGATAAAAGGATTCTACTTCTAAATAGATTTATACATCAGTAATGAAAATAACCTTAGTAGGAAACAAAACATCTCTAGCTTGTGTTTCGATAACGGGTAATGTGGTTAAGTTACTCGCGCTTATCTGGTCCAAACATTTGGCAGCTCTTAGCTTAACACTTGTTGTAATTGATAGTTGGATCTAAATTTATAACCTATAATACTTAGATATGGATACAGATACAGATACGAATATAGCAACAAGAACACAGACACCGATACTTTGTGTCATACACCATAGCCACCACCTTCAATACTTCACACCAAAGTCCTTCAATCTCATTATACATGTTTGTTAAAACTATCAAGATTTAAGCTTTAGTATCATACAGAGATCCAGACAGTGAATAGGATCTCACATTTCCAGCCAAACTGCATCAACCAATTCTTCAACATCCAATGCCATAACGAAATAAAACAAATCGACCAATCAAGCCCGAAAATAGCTTCAAACAGATTAAGAATGGCAGATAAATTCAATATACTTTCAAGAATCGTACTTCTGTAGTATCCAATCATATAAGAGGCAGCAGAACACAAATAAAGAAATATCTATAGAAAACCTCATTGCTGATTGCACGCCACTTGTTGAACATCCGGCATATCATCATCGTCGTCGTCGTCGTACGCCTCTCTCTGTCGTTGCCGCCGCTTCTGCTTCATCTCTTCCTCAATGTTATCAACATCAATCAAAGTTGTTTCTTCACATTCAGACAATGCCTTTTCAGACAAGCGCTTGTTTGCCTTAACGGGAAGAACTGCTGCCAAACTTTTTGACTGTTGGGGAGAGAGAAATCCCGAGTTGGGAAACTCGACATTGAAATGTATGATTAGTTCTCCTTTCATGAAAGGCCTGTTGTGCTGAGGCATCCCCTCGTCGTTTATGGATTTGTAGCAATCTGGAACAAAATCAGCATACAAACAGACTTTAAGCTTTATTTTATATATATCTTAATAATATAACATACACAAAATTTAGAAGTTACAACTTAATTACATCTACACATCTTCAGAGATTGCTATACTGCAGTTGGCACTCATGGGTTGAAATAACTACAAAAAACTCCTTAAAATGTTGTAAATTACATAAACAACTCAAAATTAGGGATATAAAATGGTAGTTTTCTAAACTCCTCGGGGTGTTTTTTGTAATTTTTCAAAAAAAAAAAAGTACAGTTTGTAGATTTTTCAAACTTGCAAACCAACAGTAACATGGAAAGTTCCCAAGGGTATAGATGTAATTGATCCTAAAATTAAAGCAATACCTGGCTTAATGACTTCGCCGGGATTCGACTTGATTAAAAGCCGCCTTCCATCAAGGTGCGTTAAGACAAACTGAAACCCGCAAAGTGCTTCAGTTAAATTGAGTTTGTGTTCAACATGAAGATCATCGCCCTTCCTTTTGAACCTAGGGTGTTCTTTCTCTTGCAGCACAAATACAACGTCTGCTGTGATAGTATCGGGCTGCAAAATAGGAAAAAAAATATATAGAGTATTAAAAGGTCATATTATTATCAAAATAAGATTATGAAAATACGAAGAATATCAACTTACGGCTTCGTCAGCTTCTCCTTGGAAAACTATCTTTTGATTATGTTGCATCCCTTTCTCAACATGAACTTCGAGTGCTTTCTTTTCTTGAGAAACCTTCTTACCTTTGCACTGAGGGCATCTATCTCTTTCATTGATGAGTTCACCTATATGATTCAATGACAATTTACAGTTCACGCTTTACGTGAATGGAGATCATAAATGAGGAATAAAAGGATAAAGTCAGTACCAGATCCTCTGCATTCAGAACAAACAGTTTGAATTCGTTGAATCATTCCAGGCCCTATTGGTCGGTTCATTGTCCTTACTCCAGTGCCCTGACAGCCATAACATTTAGCTGAGACTCCACTCTTTGAACCTTTCCTGATAATGAAAGAAAAGATATATTACGAAATTAATCAATATTGGGGGAAAATTACCATTAAGAAATTTGGATAGTTAGATCACATCATCCATACATGCAAAACTGATTTTTGAAATTTTCACTAGAATTTGAATGATAAGATAAGTTAACTATGTCACTATGTGTGACAGACAACAGATGTGGTCACTGTGATGCCAAAAGAAAGTTATAACGGAGGTACGTGTAATTTTCAAACCAAAAGGGAGTATTTAGGTAATTACATCAACCCCCGCAAGTAGGTAAATTACTGTTTGTCAAAGTCATTTTGAAAATATTCAACTTCACCAACCTCACAAATTATAACATTAAGCACGGCTCAGATCAGACATACGAATTACCACTAAAATGATACGTTACATGAATCATAATAATTATGAGCATTTATTCATAAATAATAATAAAAAGAACAATAACAAATCGCAGCAAAAGAAATGTTCAATTCATCCTATCAAAGACATAATCATCGGAAAAATTTTGGGAATAAGAAATTATACCCATTACATTTGGTGCATAGTTTGTCGCGGGAAATGGAGAGTTTTCTAGTTGTACCGTTGTACAAGTCCTCCAGAGAAACCCTTAATGGATGCACTACGTCTTCACCTTGTCTCTTTCTGCTCCTCGACCCTCTCCCACCTATATAAGAAATTGCATTATTAGAATACAAATAGGGGAACATGTTAATTTTATGTAATTTTCTTAGAATTTAATTTTTGCCCCACACCCCCAAGAATACTAAAAATTAGGGATAATTACACTGAGATACCCTAAGGATTGGCGTAAATACAAAAAATCCACTGAGCTTGAGAAACTAAAAAAACTACCCCTACCAAAAATTTTGATTATTTGGGGTTCTAATTTTTTGATGAATACCTTATTTTGCCCTTAGCAATTACTGATAATATTTCAATTTAAATTCATGATTATAATATATGACAAACTTTGAAGTATGTCAGAGGATGTATTTGTAATTTCTCAAACCTCATTGGTAGTTTTTGTAATTAGGCCAAATTTTGGGGTATGCCAGTGTAATTCTATGTTATATGAAATACCATGTAAAAACTCAATCTTGCACCTATGCTCCACCCCACCCCCAGAGAAGGAAAACAATTAAATAAGCCATCTCACCACTAAAACCTCCGGAAAATCCGCCACCACCGAAAAATGATTCAAATATATTGAAAGGGTCATATGCTTCACCGCCTCCTCCTCCCATCCCCTCCTTAAGGCCATCTTCACCATATGTATCATAAATCTCTCTCTTTTCAGGATCATTCAACACTTCATATGCTTGAGCCAACTCCTTGAACTGAATTTAGAGTAAAAATGAGCCATTTGATGTGGGTTAAAAACAGAGTTAGTATATACAAAGCTGCAAAATCTCACAATTCAAAACAGAAAACTTACTTTTTCAGGATCTCCACCTTTATCAGGATGGTTCTTAATGGCAGCTTTCTTATAAGCCTTCTTTAGTTCATCTTGACTTGCAGTTTTCGGAACACCAAGAACTTCATAATACTTAAGGTCATTGCTTCTCTTGGGAGCGCGTCCAAACATAATGACTCAATTTTACAGTTACGGAAGTAGGACTCAATTAAACTGAAAATTCAAAAAGAATTTCAAATTTGGAGTTAGTTATCCAAGGGGATATAACAGGAACATAGAGCTACATCAAACAGATAAATCAAGAATCAAACACCGAAATGCAAAATATTACGTCGAATAACACAAACATGCATGAGTACACAATTCACAATATCAATGGTTGTTAACTACATAAAGGAAACAACTCAATCCAATTCGATAAAAAAGCAAAAACTTCATCAATCACATTAACTTACTAAGAAACTAAATATCCCATACCATATTCTTGATTAATATCATATATCCATCATTATTGCATCAGCATAAGCAAAAAGGGCAAAAATGAACAACATTCACAACCCAACCAACAAGAATGACACCACACCACCATAAAGCGAAAAACCATAAGTCCTTTAGTGTGAAGCAAGAAACTAATCTGCCCGATCAAACACATAAACCCATTAAATTTAAACCACCACAAAATTACCAAGAAAATTAAAAGAAAACCCAACACGGAAAAAGTTCAGATCTTTGAGCTCACATCATTTGAAACCTCAGCAAGAAAACGATCCCACCAAAAACTATTCAAAGAAAACCGAATCATGGGTTCAAATATTCAACTCTTGAAACTCGTACACATATATCTACTCATGATTACAATCATATATACATACAAACAACTTAAATTCATCAAAACGTACCTGGAATTGGGTTTCAGAGAGAAAACAGATATTTATGCAGATCCCAACTCAAACAAGAATCTCGGTGAAGTGGCGTTTTAATGGAGGTCGGGTTTTTCCTTTTCAGATTGGGGGGTTTTGCAGGTGATGCAAGAACGATGACGGCGCCATGTGATTGGTCGACAGAGTAGACAGTCTAACTTAGTTCTGACGTTTCATTTGAAGTCTGCTCTGTGATTGGCTGTGAGGTTCGTAATAGGTGACCTGCATGTGACGGTACGAGTTGATTTTGTGGACTTTTGACGTTGCGTAATATTTGGTGTGGTCGCGTTTGATGGCGGGTAGCTTAGTGGGCCGGGTCGGAGTGATGCTATGGGCCTATTGGACCATTTGCTTGTTTTGCTATTTAATGGGCCTTCCAAAAGAGGGTAATATTCTCTTTTTCAAAACGAGGGAATGAGGGATGCGATTTTGTTTTAGGAGGGTTTGAGTTAGTCGAGTATATCTTGGATATTTAATGAGTTGAGTTGAGCTCTTGTTCGGCAGCTGCCGGTGGCTTGGTGAGGGAGGATAAAGGCGATTGGATTTTCGGCTTCTCTTATAACTTGGGCAATTTTTCTATTAATATGACACAATTGTTAGGGATTAGAGAAGACATGAGACTCGCATGGGATAGACGATTTGAAAAAATTTGGGTGGAGTATGACTTCCTGATGACCGTCTCTCTTATTTGTGATCATAATATCACCCTTGATCAACACCCTTGGGACAATATAATTGCGGAATGCAGAACCCTCCGTGCTCGCCCTTAGGAATCAAATATTATTCATACATGACGGAAAGGTAACTTGTGGCGGACAATCTTGCGAAGATTGCTCACGTTTGTTGCGGGCTTATGGTCTTGGATGAACCAGATAATGCTTTAAACACACTACTTAAGGAAGATTAACCTCCTCATTGAGATATTGGATCTCCTTTTTGTAACAAAAAAAATAAAAAATTAATGAGTCGAGTTGAACTAGTTATATAAACTTCAATTTAATTTCATTATCAACATTATAATAATACAAAACCCAAAGAGTTTTGATCTATTGGTGACTGGTTAGATCAAATAGGAAAGTTCAGAATTTCGAGACCTACTGGTTAAAAAAGCTCCTTGAGGGGAGATCGAAGTAAAAAAGTCACTTGAAAAGAGCTCGAACCTAGTAACTATTAGATCGATGAATCGCAAGAGATCAAATGCTTCTCTTGAATTGTGAAGCTAGTTGAACTCAGAACGAAAAACTAACCAACCGATAAAAAGAACAAAAAACTAACCAACGGTCCCTAAATTTTATGGCTCTTTTTAGCAACAAACTAGTGTGCACATTTCACTTCTTGTGATATAGACGATTTTATTTTCTCATTATACATTTAAAGTCTTACAGTCCAAGATGATATTTTTAAGAAGATGATTTTCTAATTCGAAATTGTTAATTAGATCGAGTATAATTCTCGAATCAAACCTCCTCTACAAAGTAAGACGGAAGTGTTTCCAAATCTCAATAATTTCTACACTCTCGTGATTGAAATATTCCTAAAAGATATATCAGAACCACCAATTTCCATTAGCATTCCGAACCAATTCTCCTACGACCGATTCTTTATTTCTTTAATCACTACAAAAGTATATGAATAGAATTCGGATTTGTCTTCTTATATACAGCTAGGTTTGGCCTTTGGGAACGTTCCAATAAGGTAAAATACGAGGAAAGAGGTTAAGTTTTGTCGCAATGTTGTGCGTTTGGTTTGGTGCGAAGACCTTGGTAAACTGAAGGTCCCAATTAAGTCTATGTGCATGCACTTATTGCACGACCAACCATCGTTGTTGCTTCTAGGAACATACCATATGCTTGATTATCCATTGATAGCGCAGTTGGAAAAAACATTCCTTTTTTGTTTGAGTTTGGTGGCTACGATGTGATGGAATAACCTCTAATGAAATGACGCAGATGTAGAATTTTTAATTTTAAATAAAGACTTTATGCTTTTGAAGAATTCTCAGAATACAGATACATTAATCTTGAAACAGCGAGAAAGAAGAGTATTATATTGTCAGAGCCATTCCAAAGCCATCTTATAGCCAAAAATATTTTTATTACAATTTAACTCAAAGTAGATAAAAGAATTAATCTTTTTAAGAATTTATAACAAAGATAATAATTTTGAAACGATTGAGTAAGGGTGATGAAGTTCGACGTGTAGCAAATAAAATGGCTCATAATCTTCAGTCTTAGAATTTAGAAACAAGGATATTGAACTCCCTAATTAAGTTATTTCTAATTTATTAGAAGATAGAATTGGATTTTAAACCTTGTCCGGTTGTGTCCTGAAGTCCTCCCAAGAAAAGAGTAAGAGAGAATAAAAGGAATTTTGAAATAAGACTCATAGTCTATCAATTATTAATTCTCATTTATGTTGAGGAACATCCTCTTAAAATCAGATTGCCATAAGTTCGTTAATACGTCGTGAGTATATGAAGTAGTTCGCATTTAAAAAAACTGACAATATATGTGCTGATGCAATGACCTATAAAAAACACACAATTAGGGATATAAAGTAGTTTGCATTTAAAAAAATTGATAATGCTCGTGTTGATACAATGACCTATCGCAAAAATACAATTGGGTGTTGATTCAATGACCTATCCAAAATACACAATTGGGGATTCCTCCTAACGTAGTTTTTTACATCCACCTATCGAAAACATACAATTGGGTGCTGATGCAATAACCTATCGAAAACACACAATTGGGGATTCTTCCCAACGTATCTATAAAAAACACACAATCAGGGATATGAAGTAGTTTGCATTTAAAAAAACTGATAATGTTTGTGCTGATTCAATGACCTATCGAAAAAATACAATTGGATGCTAATTCAATGACCTATCGAAAACACACAATTGGGGACTCTTCCAAACGAAATTTTTTACATCCACCTATCGAAAACATACAATTGGGTGAAAACACACAATTGAGAACTCCTCTCAACATAATTTTTTACATCCACAAGATTCGAATCCCAGACATTATCTAAGTGAAATCAAGCCTACTATCCACTTGAGCCCACTGTTAGGTCATGCTTATGTAATTTTTGAGAGGATAACGATATCAAAATTAAGAAAATATTGACCAAATACAAGTCTCCCTCAATCGCAATGCGGTGCACGTCAGCCGCCGCCACAGGTGATTTTCCTCCCTCCCCACCAATCACCGCCTCACACGTGTCCCCCGCACTCATCTATAAAACGGCACTGTCTCATACTTCACATTTCACAATATCTCTCCGACAAAAAAACAAATTTCAATTTCAATTTTCAAACACAAAAAAGCTTCAAACTTTTGTCACCAAATCCCTATGACGGGTTCCGATGGCGATGCCTGTGCACAATCATCCTTCCAGAACGTCGTCGTTTTGCGCCACGGCGACAGGATGGACAACTTCGTCCCCCTCTGGGCGGCCACGGCGGCGCGTCCCTGGGACCCGCCGCTCGTCGACGACGGCAAGCGCCGCGCATTCAGCACCGGCGAGAAGCTCAGGAAGCACCTCGATTTTCCGATCCATCGGATTTTCGTGTCCCCCTTTCTGCGCTGCCTGCAGACCGCCGCCGAAGTGGTGAATGGTTTGTGTGCGGTGGAGAAGATGTGCGACGATCCGAACGATGTGTCGTCCAACGGCGTCGTAATTGATCCTTCGAAGATCAAGGTCGGTTGTGTTTTTTTTGCGGTGTTTGGGGAGGAATTATGGATTTATGCATGGAAATTTCGTAATTTTTCGGGTTGGTTCTTTTGATTATTTGATTAAGGTGCTGCTGATAATTTTCTATGCGAATTAGGTGGAAAGATTAGATTTTTGGTACATTCAGTATTTGCAATTTTTAATTTTCATCTTTTGTATAAGAAGATGCATTTTCTGAAAATATGAATAGTATAGTTGAAATGCATGGTATTTTCGATTGAGCAAGTGGAATTCTTTTTCTGCAAATGTTTCAGGTCTCGATTGAGTATGGATTGTCTGAGATGATGAATTCTCTAGCTATCCGAGCTGCCGTGGCTCCGAAAGACGGTCTCTTTAGCTTTGATCTGACGAAGTGTGAAGCTGTGTTACCATCTGGAACTGTTGATAATACTGTTGAAATGGTTTATAAGGAGGTAAATTTTGTTTGTTTCATTAGTAAGCCTCCAAATTACATGATTTCCTAGTTCTTGTAACCCGTTTAAGTTTACTGTGCTGAAATTGGTGTTTTTTGTGACTGTGTAGCTGCCGAAATGGCAAGAGACAGTGAAAGATGCTCGTGCTAGATATACTGAAGTGATCAAGAGTCTTGCGAACAAATATCCTAAAGAAAACTTGTTGGTTGTGACTCACGGTAGAGCCTTTGCTTATTTTCTCGCCGATATGAACTTCTGCTTATCTCTAACTAGTATTAGTGGTGTTTGCAAAAGTTCAAAATGAGTGTTTTCAAAGGTTTATCTGCTTCAATATTGTCGAGTAGCTGAAGGGTGTTGGACGTGTTGCATTCGCTTTTCTTTTAGCAGAACTAAAAGCTGAATGCAACTTGAACATCCAAATATTTGTGCTTCTGAAGAAGTTCAAAGTTTGAATTGTAAAAGTGGGTAGTGGAGTGTATGGAGGAGAAAGTATGAAAACACTCTCAAATAGAAGCTGAAAATCACCCCCAATTTTTCCAACTTTTAGCTTGTTCTAATTCTTTCTCAACAGCAGCAGCAAAACAAAAGTTGCATCTTTTTAAGCTAGAAGCAGATAATCACTTCTTTTCAGAGTTTGCAAACATTCTATTTTGATAAAATCTTTAGCAAATTTTACTAGTTTCAATTTTTAAAAACTCCCGACCTATACTATGCAACCATTACTAACCATGCATGTCTGCTTTTAGGAGAATGCGTTGGATCTGCTGTTTCTGCATGCATCCCTGACGTTGTGGTATGTGAAGTTGATTACTGTGCGTATTCAGTCTTAAACCGACCCATATCATTCGGAGAAAACAAGTCATTTACTGCTGGCGACTTTGTCGGTTCGCGCAAAGGTTTAAGTGGAGTCGGATTAGCCAAAGCTTGATGATTGATCCTACTATGTAAAATTGGCATTACTCTTCCCATGATTCTTTCTTGGTATATTCGATGTACCAAATATCAGTTTACCGATTTGTCAGTCCCACAATGTTATTTTGAATGACCACAATTGGAATTGTTGCCAATTTGAAATGGTTAGCATCTCTGTTCTAGAAATGTTTGTCCTAAAATCTCAGTTATTGTGACTGTATTTCTCTCAGAATTTGTACTAAATGAAGATCTTGAGCTTCTTGTTGGGTTCTTTAACAATCCATTCTCTTATCCTTAATCTGGTTTCAACCTTATTTAAAGCGAAACAAGAATTACGATATGTTTGAATCGAGGGGAGTTCTATGTAATTTCAAAAACAGTGGAGTGGTCTTTGGGGGTTAACTGTAATTTCGTTATCTTCTTCAACAGCTTAAGAAGCATGTTCTTGGGCAAGAACAACAATCATACATAGAAACAAAGAAAAGATGAAACCAAATGAAGAGAGTTCTCAGATTCCTTAGAAAATACGAAGTAGAATTAGCAGCAATTACAAGTAGCCATTAAAATCATGATGACCATTCTGAGGGGCTTGGAAGTGGATCAATATGATCAAATAAATCAATGGGTGGCAAGTCATCGATGAAGCCGTCAAGGTTCACCGCGCCACCATGATCGTCTGCAGCAGCAATCTGACAGCTTTTGTCAGGTCCCGAGAACGAAGGGAGAATAGACCTATTCGAATCATCAAACTCATCGAGAAAACCCGGATCTCCTAGTCTTGTAATGAAATCTTGATGTTCCAGAAAATCGGGCTGAAGCTGTGGTGGTATCGGAGGGAATAACGGGAAAGGTTCTGAGTTGGCGTACATTGTGTCGTCGATGTGGGATGAATTCGAGCCGCATTGTGACTTTGTTGCTGCTGATTCTTCTTCTGTTAAAGAACTATATTTGGGTGCCTGAAATATGCCAAGAAAGGAACTCAGAGTTGTTGGGGGCAGCCGCCCCCTACCCAAAAGATAACTGAATTAATGAACTATGATGAAATTAGGACATCATTATATAGAGAGAACTGACCTCGATGGACGGGATATGAAGAAGGGGTTGTTGTTTCGTGTTGTGGCGCGACGATGAAGACGATGATGATTGTGCCGAAGTGTGAAGGATTCTTGCGAGCCTCTTCTGCCTGCTGCTCCAGAAATTCTTGACATCGTTATCTGTTCTTCCAGGCAGATAAGTTGCAATTCGCGCCCATTTGTTACCGAACTGCGCTTGCAGATCAATCACCGTTCGTTCTTCTTCCGATGAGAACTTCACACCACTGCATTCCAAGAGAGGGAGAGAGACATTACATGAATTTATCAGAAAAAATGTCATTGAAACAACAAGACCGTCGTAGAGAAAGTGATGTTACTTACGTCTTCAAGTCGGGGCGGAGTTTATTAACCCAACGGAGGCGGCACGACTTCCCGGTGCGGCGCAAGAGGCCTTTGGATCGAATGGAGCTCCAGTCTCGGGGGCCATACTTGGTGACATGGTTAATGAGGACTTGATCTTCTTCTGCTTTCCAAGGTCCTTTCTTTATGTCACTTGATCCATCTACATACACTCTTCTTCTCTTCCTTTCCATCATTCTCTGATTACAGTAATTTACAAGTGTGATTAATGCAAGAGAGAAATACTTGTTTTAACGTGGGATTCATTCTGTGCCAGTATTGGTTTTATTGATCGTGTGTGTGGAATTGGGGAAGTGACGGTTAAAGACGGTTTTTGACACTATCCGCAATTATCCCTTATTTTTCTCTATTTTCAAATTTGCCCCGCCAATTTGCTTCCTTTGTTGGGCCGTATTAGTGGGCTTTCTAATTGAGGTAATGGCCATTGGCATTGCGTATATTCTAACCCATTTTATAATACTAAAGCCCAAAAAGAAAAAAGATTTTGGACTAGTTTACATTTTTGCTTATTTTCCTTGTTATATTGCTAAAAATCATCTTTTGTTTACATTCATGTTTTTTTCCCAATCCACATAAGATGTTTTTCCATTTTTTTCCCTTGTTTTAGAATCCATTTTTTCATTCCAAGACCCGTTATTGGGAAGCCAAGGTATTTTGATAAATGCCAATTCATAGGCTATTTTACAACAATGAAATTTTATTGTTATATTTTTTGGGTGAGAAATTTTATTGTTATATGATTTAGTCTTTTATACTATAACAACGGGGTCTAAGCATTATTACCATATAGGCAACCCATTAAAGCAAACGCTAGAAAATAATAGATTTATTTACCATACCTTCTTTTTATGATTTGGTAAAAAGAATTGGATACAAACACAAAGTGATAAAAAAAAAATTGAACTCAAAATTATTAAAATAAATTAAAAAAAAATCTTTCAACCACATGAACCAATTTATTGGCAACTAGTTCTTTCTTGTGGAGCAAATAAAAATATTGTCTTCATTATAAAATAATTATTCTTTATATGATTTTTAATTTATATCATATTACAAGTCAAATTTAACTATTCAAATGTAAAATTTTTCAAGCAAATCGAGCTACACCCCACTACACATCACTTGAATATAACGAATTTAGTGATCAATAAATGATATAACTTTTCGATGTGCTACTACTTGAATATAACAGATTCAATCATCAATAAATGATTAGATGGTATAGTTTTTTTAGTGCTATACTAGCTTCATTATATATTTCACTAGTTTAGGTACCCGCGCAATGCGCGGTAACCTACTCCCGTTAATATGAATAATTGTTATATAATTAATTATAATTTTATGTTGTATATGACTAATTAATACAAATATGCAAAATTATATGACATTCGTAAGCAAAATCAGTTCCTCACATAAGCACTTGAGCCAAAAAGATTGATAAGTATTTACAAGTAGTTTACAAAACAGTCTAATACATTTTCAAAATATAGCCTAATACATGTCCCAAAAGATACTGTCAGAAGATTTCTAGGTAAGAAAATATACAAAACTACACATCCAAAATAGTCTAACATATTTCCAAAAAGATATTGTTAAAAGGTTTCTTGGCAAAGAAAAACATACAAAGCTACCTAGATAGATATTTATAATATATATATTTACAAAGAGCTTATATATGAAAAGATCTTGAAGTTGAAAATGGATTAGGTCGAGAGGTCTGCCTCATTGTTTGAAGATTGAACTTGAACCTTATTAGATGTTTCAGCAACATCATTAGCAGGACCAATAAAAGTACCTGAAATTGGAAAAATGGAAATAAATAAATACATATATAAAAGTTTAAAATATCTAAACAAATAAGAAGATCATGGATACTTGAGATTTCGTGAGCATCTTCTTTTTGTTTTGATTGTTGTGCAACTTCAACCAAAGAAAAGACAACATATCGATATTCCATGCCATAACGAGTTTGTGTCATCTTCTTTTTAATTTGTATGATGAATTCCTTTTCATTTAACCGCGCATTAATGGCACTACTATTTATCATATTGTTCTACATGAAAGGAAATTACATAAAGAAAATTCGTTATAACAATAAATAGGTATTGTTAATGTATAATAAATATATCATGTAAATAGATAAAAAAGAAAAGACAAACCTGTTCTTCAAGTTCCATCAATTTGAGTGGAGTTAGATCCAAGATATTCTCTGCAAGCTCACCAAATACCATGGTTTCTAATTGTGTTGTGTTATCAGCAAGAGTTGGTGCAAATTTGGCTCTGTCAAAATTCAAATGATTTTAGTAAAGTAGTTTATTATTAAAGTATGTATGAACATGACAATATGTATATATAATTGTGCAATTAAATCGAACCTGAAGATATTGATATGTCAACATAATTATCCTTTGAACATACAACAAGCCAAAATTACTTTGTTGATGAGCAGATCAATACGATTAAGAATTTATTCTTACAATTACAAATATATTCATATTAAAATAAAATAGCAGATATTACTTGTACCCAGACTGGAACTGCAAGACAGGATTGTAAGGTCTTATGTGATTGTAAGAACAAATCCTTATCCCCCTCACTTAGTACAACTAAAAATGTTTACTAAGTACTACTATCTCAACTCTGATCAACCAAATCATCTATATCAGCTAAAAACCTTTCTATATATACAAAAAACACTGAAGCACAAACAAATCCCAGAAGATTATTGAAGTCAACATATGTCAACAAATATATAATGGAATGTTTAAAAAAAATGATGAAATAAATGAGAATAATTTAAAAATAACCTGGGTTTAGCGATTGTTTCTGCATGGAAAAAGTTGCATGTAATATTCCACCCATTTTGAGTTGTTGTACCTTTGAAACAAGCATCACAAGCCATATACCAAAATTTTTTATTCACGTCCATGATTTTTGCTTTGGCTTTTATCCAAAACTTGTCATCCTAAGTACATACATTATGAAATAAATGTTTTAAAGTTATATAAGAGGATGTAATAATGAAAATGAATGGTTGAAATGCTGGAAGTAAGTTGAGAAAAGTAAAATAACTTACCACATTATTAGTTACAACATCTGTGATGGATGAGAAGTTATCATGTGGAATTTTTGATTGTTGGATTGAATGCCTTAAATATTTCTTTTCGTTAACAAGTTCAATTAGAAATGGATGATTTTTTGCTTTCTTGTTTGTAAGTAAGAGCAAAAGTGTTAGAAAATATATGTAGCTGCAAAATATTAAAAATAGTATATATATTTGAGGAAGTGACAGCTTACCAGCTTCTTAGATATTGAGATTCCGGATATGATGGATTAACAATGATATTTGCAAATATTCCAGCTGAAAGTGATACACCTAGCCAATAAGTTATTTTTTAGTAAATATACACTAATGTATTATGAAGAAACAATAAAAAATATATACTAACCATGAAAATTAGAGACGTTCAATCCGGTTGCTTCAATGATGGGCATTCTATCAGATGCATTTATAATGGATGTCCCTTCATTAAATAGTACTTCATTCCACAAAGTGAGCATTATCGGTTTTCTCCTATAAAATATTATAGCAAAAGAAAACAATTAGTCACAATTTAGTTAGGAAAATAATTATATATATATATATATATATGTAAGATCTTACTCATCATTAACGATGACAAATTCTTGCAAAGTTGATGTCCCATTATTTGTAGTCCTTTGTTCAAGTTTATCAATGACGATTGCCAAAACATCTATCATCAAAGGAATTGTTAATTTCAAATTTAAATAATTGAAAATAAGATAAGTGGAAAGAATAGTTTCGAAGATATACCTATCAAAGTGTTTGTGTTCAAGGAAAGCGGGATGTTTTCAAACTTGATGAATTGTGGAGTTCCAAGTTCTTTTGGGAGACACTCATGTGAAGGCACATGATGAATAGCCGTGGTTCTATTTATAACCCATTGATACATATGTGGCACCATTCTATGTTTGGGGTCTATAAAATAGACCTTAGCCTTCGTTATGAAATATGTTTCTTGAAGTTAAGCACATTTTGCATCAAATTTATGTCTGGACTATATATGATGCCTTGTACTTGAGTTTTCTACCAAAAATAATTGAGATGAGAAAAATACCTATAAAGTAATGATAAAGTTGATCAGCTAAAGTATACATAAGACGTACTTACATCTTTGTCAATGAACAACAATCTTTGATACTTCGTAGAGTTTGATTTTGATTGGGATTGTCGAGGGTTGTGTTTCCGTATCACAAGAACTTTAGTTGTCCAATTTCTAGAACTTGGTGTAATTTCAGCAACAGGTACAAGAGTTCGATGCATTTTACTTTATGCTGCAACAAAAAGAAAGAATCAAATATACAATTTTATAGTAAAAAATCATTCTAACTTGTTATCAGTGAAATAGCAAAAGATGTTGCTTTCAACTTGATTAGCAAATTCCATAGAGTACCGACAAAAGAAACCAACAATTTTAACAATTAAAAATCAAATACCATAATAACTGAATTAAAACCAAATTGGAAAATTACATTAAACACAAAAGAGGAAAAGGTAAGAGATTATTTTACCAGGAGATCAAGCTAGCTTATTGTTTATCCAAAATGACTGAAGCTAGTTTTGTAAGCAGAAAATTCTGTTATGAGCCAGTTTTTTTTTTTTAGAAAGTTGCGTTTAAATGAATTGCAAAGATCTATATATATATTGTAGATTTCTGACAGAATTAATTAAGAAATCTGCAATTAGGGTTAAGTGTAAAAATTGCGTTTGAAGTTGTATATGTGAAGACACGTTATTATTTTCTTCTTGGAAAAATATATAATTCGACAGCTGGAGGAGTTGTATTCCATAATCCAAGATAGAAGAAAGGTTACTTACTAACTGCAGGACGATGAGGGATAAGGAGGAACGCCATCTGCAAATTTTCTGGAGAATTACCCCCATTTCGTCATTTTGACTCCTTTTCCAATGAAAAACCCTAACCTATTAGGTTTCCATAATATGTAGATTTTATTAGAATAAGACATCTGTACAAGGGAAGGCGGAGTTGGGGAAGGGAAATATTCAGTGAAGAAAGGGAAGGGGAGATATGAGCTAGATGCAGTGGAAGTGGAGGAGAGAGACGTCTGTGGAAGAAGATAAATATCTGGAAGGTGGAGAGACTCTCGATGTGAGAAAGAAAGAGATTTTTTTGATTTGATATTGTCATTATCTATGCAATCTTGACAAAATTATGTTAATTAAAAATAATTATAACCAATATTAATTCATAGTATTTTTATGTCGTTAAAGAATTAACAAGTATAAACATATATATGTATATATAATATAAATAAAATATAAATTTTTTATAATTAAATATATTAAAAAATCAAGATTTTTAAAAAAAAATAGTGTTAGATACGATGGATCAAATAATATTAGGTTATTTAGACTCACGTTAAATCGCTATAATATTCATTAATTTCTACTATAAATTATAGAGAGTAAGAACGATTAGATATATTAATAATTTTTATTTGAATATATTAATAATATTAGATATATTATAATATAATTTTATTTATTAATAACGACAAATAAGTTCTGAAGATTTAACTCATTATTTATTTTTTTTAAATTATGTTTGGAATGAAATGTAATTAATTTTGTAAAGTATGCTTAATTAAATTGTAAATAAATAGCAAAACTGACTTTGGAGTTAGACCTTAAATGTGGGACTAACATTAACAATTTTTTAAAATTTAAATGCTTAAAGTGAATTTTTTGTTTTGCAAAATATTAATATTAATATAAATAAATTATTAAGTATCTAAAACAAAGGGCACTTTATTTTTCTTGATTGGATAACAAGCTAAAACTTCATTAATAAAAGGGAAGGTAATATTGACGGTTCATTTAACAGAAAATGCAGTGTAAGACTTCATCAATAACAGTACGTCATCTTTATAAAATGTACAACTATAATACATTCAGCAGTGCACGTAAATAATTTCATACAAATGTACGAGGACAAAAGATTTCCTAAAAAAGATGCAACTTAAAACATTTACATATTTACAGATGCCCCAGGTAAGTAGTATAATGTTTACAATCAAGACTTCAACATTCAACTTGTATGGGTCTATGGGATGCTTCGTTATCTTCTTTAGTGACCGAAGTGGAACCTACCAAAATAAATAGATCAATTAGTCTAGCTAGGGGAAAATGGGACAGACAAATTCAATGTAAATAAATAGAAGTGTGCATACTTGGGCATCCTTGAACTTCAGCCTGTATGGATTTTCCGTCAGCTCCAACAAGCGATTGTTTGAGAGTGTGTGACGACAAATCTAGTCCTACAAAGTTGAAGGTATAAGATTTTTATTAACAAAGGTTTTAAAATGTGATCTAATATCAGATATTATAAATAAAATGAAAAAGGGAAATATAGAATAATACCTAGGTCCTGCAATTGCTTCAGCCCGGCAAAAGTTGCAAATGATTTTCCATTCATATTATTTTGTTGTACCTTTCAAGCAACTATTGTAGCCATATATCAAAACTTTTGTCCTTTGTCCGTGATGAATGATTGCCTGAACTTTAAATCATATCAAGAGGAGATAAAAGGTACCCAAAAATAACATATAGAACAATATAAAGTGAGTAAGATTGTAGATAAACAACTGTTGTCCGCATTTTAACTTTAACAAGAAAAAATCATTAAATAGAAACATGTCTTTATCTCATACAATTAACAGATATAGTAGTTGTACATATATGAGAAACCCAAAAATTGAACAGAAAACAAAACCAAGCAGGACTTTATACTAAGGCACAAACAAAGTATAATAACATAACAATTATGGTGTTGATGCAGGGAAATATTTGAACATAGATAAATGACATAAACACATCATCTTTCCTCAGCAATATTTTACAATCTAAACAGATAGTCAGAGATAAAAAATTAGAGCAAGCAACTATAAACCAATAGACAAAACCATCAAAGAAGAAAAACTAAACCACCATCAACATCGTAAAATTTAAACAAGAATTTTATTTTGACATTGAATACCTAGCATTAAGAAAAGCAATACTCATAGCTGTTATCAGAGCAGCAACAATTGCAAGAGGCTTTAGTAGAAATCTCATCCCTGGAACTCGCAAACAAAGAAATACTTTAATCAAGAACCATACTAACAGGTAGTATTTAAATATATGCAATTGCACATAGGTATCGAGTTAGTGACTATTAATTTGGTTTATCTTACTGAGAATGAAAATAATACAATCATTGACATCTCCCAGGGCCTGAGAGTAATAGAACCAACAGCAATTGAGCTATCCTCTACAAAATGGCTGACAATACAACGGACGCATGAAAAATTAGCTGTTTTGCATGATTGAACCATCATGATGTTCTATGAAGGCAAAGGTAACACAAAGTGGGACAACGAATGTCGAAAAGTTCAAGAAAAAAAAGCTATAGAAAAGGAATATATACTCTAAATAGAATCATAGGATGCAATGTAGCTCATTGGATACAATCCAGAAGAGGAATCAAGTGTTAATATAAGAGACAAAAGGTCATTTTTATTAATTATGCAACATCAGACAGATAATGATCCAAAAGGATAAGGAGATATGGAACAAGCTTACCGTCCCAGCAGTAGATCTTGAAGAAAGAAATGTGCTGTACTTCATTCTTGATAGCCCAAAATCGCACACCTGAGGCATAAAATAAAAATGGGATTAAGAATAAAAAATAATATAGTAAAATTGAAATTTCTGCATCATAAGATGATCACCTTGACAACCCAATTTTTGTCAACGAGAAGGTTTGGGGATTTTAAGTCTCGATGAACTATCACTGGAGTGGAATTATGCAAATAATTCATTCCTCGAGCCTGTATAAATATTAGGAATATTTGCATCAGCACCAATTAAAAGATAAGAAATGGTAAAAATATTAAAAAGATAAGTTGCATACAACATCAAACGCACATTGCATGAGGGTCAAATGTAAAACATGCGACTTTGATTCCAATTAGTGGTGGACTTCAAAAGACGGCAAGTGGTGGTGTTATACAACGAACATATAAACCATCTTATAGCCGCAGTCTTACTTATAGATTGGCTCATTGCTTTTAAAACAATTTTTTTTGATAATATAGTGTACATAAGTTAAAATGTATACCACATTGATGTAAAATACCTTTGTGTACAATTCATGCATATAATCAAACCTGATATGTAATATTCATGAGCTAATATTAAAAAACATAGTTCATAACTTGATGTAATGTAGTTGGTCTTTTCATTCTTTTTTTTTTATTGTTAATGTTATCGTGTAACAATTACAAATAAACAAAAGCTTTAATTGTTGATTTGCAAGCTGTAAGATTTCTTTGTAGACAATATTTCGAGTAATATTGGTAGCTTTATATTCAATAGTTTGGGGATGGATAAGAACTTTTACTGAAGCTCCATCTTTTGCTCTAGAAAGAGCAACATATAATTGACCATGACTAAATACAGGTTCTCTAAAATAGACCCCGACAAAATCTAAAGTTTGCCCTTGAGCTTTATTAATAGTCATCGCAAAACATAGTTTTAGTGGAAATTGATTTCTTGTAAATGGAATTGGACATTTACGTTTGTCAGAAGATTCCAAAGGTATTTTAGGAATGAATGTTTGCTTTCCTATGAAATGACCTGTTGCAATTTCAGCACAAATAACTTTTTCGCCCAAACCACGACAAATTAATCGAGTACCATTACAAAGGCCTTCAACAGGATTTATATTTCGTAATAACATGATTGGACAACCTACTTTTAGAGTTAATACATGAGGTGGTAAACCTCCGGTTTTAACAGAATTTATAAAATCTTCATATTGACATTGGTGTGATGAATCACGTGTTTTATCAAAGCTAACAAAATGTTTAGCTTCACCAGGAAATTTGTCAATCAATATTTCATTTATTTCATCAACACAGTCATGCTTAGGTGCTAGAATTGATCTGTTTATTACAAATGAAGGATTATTTAGGAACAGATCTAAAGATGGAAAAACTATTTGCATAAGATCATGCAATGAACTGTCAATATCAACAAAAGGTAAAATCATACTTTTTGAAATTTCAATTTTATCATCAGAAACTTGAGGTTCAGTTCCATTACCAACTCTTAGTCAAAAATTGATGAACAATTGATCTGTTTTGGCACGCATATTTACTTTGAGAAAAAATTTATGGATATACCGAGTTAAATCAGAACTTGCAAAACTTGCATCAATTATATCTTCTTTTTTCCCACCTACTACAACAGGTGCAATTTG
>JBBMKE010000010.1:5976748-5988800 GCA_037834125.1 Lippia alba | reverse complement strand
CTTCACAATATTGAGAATATATAAATTGACTATATATTAACATTAATATAATACATGTTGATTTACTTATTGAGCTTTGGTGGTTGCTTGTGAGCCAAACAATGAGACATTCTTGTCCAATTGTTTGGGTATAAATATAATTACTAATTTCTCAAATGATTAAACATTCGAGTGATTAATTTAAGGGGATGGCACGTATGATTTTTTGGGCAATGTTGGGAGCTTAGTTTGATAATTTACTGGGGATAATTATGCCTTAAATTAAATTATAGGATAATTATGAGGTTTAGCTAAAGATATAACCAACTCTTAAAAAATTAGAGATTTGCATGGAGATTATAAAGTAATTGAAGACGACTAAATGGTTTTCATCACAAATCAACACCATAGACTATAACTTAGCTTTGAATTTTTGTGAGTAGTATAATTTGTAGCTTTGAATAAGCTCCGTTAGGGGCTTAAATATTTTTTCGTTTAAACTTTATATGCAGTATTAGTAACTTTATCCAACTGATGGAATATGGAAATGCCAATACATTGGACATTTTTAAATTGATATTTATGATACAATTTAAGCTGCTCCCTATTATTGAAGTACGTCATAATTATTGGATGTGAGATTCATGATAGTAGTAATGAGTAGAGACTTGACTTGGTACTAGATATTAAAATCTTAGCATAAAATATTTTATTCGATCACTAACAAAACTTAATGAAAGAGTTTGTAATTAGTTAATAATTTTAAGGCATGAAAGTCGAAATGCAGAAGGAGATTTTCTATTTGGTTACTCCTTGCGAGTCGGGAAGGTTTCTGTCAATGTACCGGAGCTTTTAGGACTTCACAAAGGACTTAATTTTGCTTGGAAAAAGATGTTTTCTTAAAATTTGAATATAAATCGACTCTGAGTTAGTGTTAACTTAGATTACCCGAGATTACATCAAAGATCACCCAATGAAAAACATCATCATTGATTGTCAAAAACTTATCTGTATGCCTTAGAAAACTAATATCAAGCACGTATACAACGAGAAGAATGATTTAGTGGACATACTCGCCAAGATGAGGCATTCAATCAAGGGTCGTTGCTGAATTTGGGAACCGCCTCCGAATGTGTCTTAATTAAGGCATTTTTGTTTTTCTTTTCTTCTAACCCGATTGTGGGCTCTGGTTGACCAAAAATAAATAAATAAAAGCATGAAAGTGTAATTTTCAAACCTACTACTATAAATTCACCTAATTATAGAAACATCTTTTCTTTTTCTCCCAAAAAACTAAATTAAAATAGAAATTCCTAACTCTATTTTGAGTAATGCAGAGCCTTGATGGCCAAGTAAACACGTGTTTTAAACTTTCAATATATATATTTTACGTCCAAAACTCTTATAATACTCAATATCAACCCCATTTTGACCCAAAATCATTTTATAAATTCAACACGTAATCTCAAACGTATACATGGACCATAAAAAGTCAAATATCCAGGGATGCAAACAAGTCGAGCTGGCTCAGGTTGACCCAAAATCATTTTATAAATTCAACACGTAATCTCAAACGTATACATGGACCATAAAAAGTCAAATATTCGAGCCGGCTCGGCTCGTTCGAACCCAAGCCAAACTCAATCTCCTTTGTTTCAGGCTCGTGGCTCGCGAGCCACTATATTTAAATAAAAAATAATATATTAATTTATATATATATATATAAATACTTAATTAATATATAATATTATATATATATTGATTTTTATACAAAATTAATTAAAAAGTAATATATTTATTATATATTTGTACATATATTAGATTAATGTATATTATTATATATAAAAATATATTTAATAATTGGGAAAAATTATTTTTAATGAAAAATAATATATTTTCTTAAAAGCTCGAGCCGAGCCGAGCGGCTTGCAAGCCCTGGTTGAGCCAAGCTCAAGCAAAAAAAAGTTCAAAATTTGGCTCGGCTCAGCTCGTGTGCATGCCGGAAGACATCCTCGTACTCAATGAAAAGGCTCTTTCAATCAAAAGATACATACTTACATGGGCGTAAAAGCAATTTATCCAATAAAAAAGGCCCTTTTGTCAATATCATCAAAGTACAGGGGTCGTAAATATATTTCCCCTAACCGAAAAGGCAAAGAAAAGGAAAAGAATTAGGAAGAGATTGACCGATTTGAAAAGACAACGCAGATATCGACTGCAGCGTATCTTCACTTGTTACGTTGTTTCATAA
The DNA here is from genome assembly GCA_037834125.1 of Lippia alba. NCBI lineage: Eukaryota > Viridiplantae > Streptophyta > Magnoliopsida > Lamiales > Verbenaceae > Lippia > Lippia alba. The sequence goes on along the minus strand of JBBMKE010000010.1, from coordinate 5,986,570 downwards.
TCATACCATAGAAATCGTAGAATAAGTTGCCCCCCAAAAACGTATCTTTTTCCTCCGTCACCGACGGTGTTAGTTCACACACTGACACCCACAATCGCCGGCGGCGTTACGGCGGCGACAATCAAGAATTCATGTTCAGGTATAGTTTCTTGATTCTTTTGTGGAAAGTTCGTACCTTTTTCCATTTTTGGTTATTGGGGTGGTTGTTTTGGAGTTGTTTTTGATCGGAATATGAAAAAAGTTCAAATTTTTGGTCGGGGTTGGTTGGGGGTTTTTGAGGGGTTTATGGTGTTATTTTTGCTTTTTCTTGTTTTTTTGGATGAATGACTTGATGGGATCGATCATTGGTTGTAAATTGTGATTTACTTTCTTGAATGTGAATCATTGCTTCTGCAAGATCGTTATGTGTGTTTTGATTTAGGACTTTTATATATGTTACTCTTTGGATTAGGAATTATAGCTGAGTAATAAGTGGCTATGGTTCTGGAGATCGGAGACAAACTGAAAGGGAAGATGGATGGTTCAACGTGTAAGTCGAATATCATCTTTGCGAAAGAGCTCGAAGATGATCTTATGAAACAGACAACTAATAGTGATGAGGAAGATAATGGTGAGAGGAATGTGGATGAATGTACGAATTCGTGTCGCGGTCAACAGGTTGAGGCGGAGTGTCCGGACACTACAGAGAGCAGTTCGAGTTCTTTTGATGACTGTGAGGATGAAGTGGAAAGTGTTGATAATAATGTGGGTGATTCTGGATTTGATGTCTCTGGTTTTCATGGGGATGATTTGTCTCCCCTGGATTTGGATGGATTCGGTGAATTATTTGGCACGAGGTAGTTTTTCTTATTCCTGCATTGGTAGCTCTTGAATTTCAATGGAAAATTGATGTGATTACATAAAAATGATCTATATCTATTGAAATTACAATTACCCCCTTGTGGTGCCTTATAAGGGGCTATTTGTAAGATGAAGCTAAACTATTTCAGTAGAAGAATGTGTTTTTGTAGTTGGGCCAAAAGGTCTTCTGATTTGTCCCAAAAATCGGGGTAATCTTTTTATCAAGTGATTGTTCATGTTTAGAGTCAGTACATTTGGGGTAATATGTCATGATTTATTTCTTGTTTCTTTTCTTTGTTGCCCCTTTTGGATTCCAAGGAAGAGAAGGCCGACAGATCATTGGAGGTCGTTTATCCGTCCTGTTAGATGGCGCTGTAAATGGGTTGAGTTGCAAATCCAGAAACTTGAGGAACTAGCCCGAAAACTTGACAAAAAGATCAACCAATGTAATAAGCAAAAACAGGTTGCGTTTGAGAGTTCTTCTGGAAACCGTTTTGGAAGTGAGGTCGTACTAAGGAGGAAGAAACGAAGAAGAGATGAATTAAGAGAAGATATTGCCTCGTATATGTCACATCATAACCTATTTTCTTATTATGGTACAACACCTTCTTCATTTCTAATAAATTATCCATGTCTAGTGGGGAATTCTTGCCTCAGGCCCACGTATGCTGCACGAAAATGGCTAAGATTGTGCTGTAGTTTTTATGTAAATATGCTTTTCGAAAAATGAATTCAATATGTGCCACAATACTAGTTGTTTGGTGCCTATGTGGGGAGCCAAGAGCAGTGTACACAAGTATTTTCAGTATCTTGTTCGTCAAATCAAGACGTGATGTGTGGCTTTTTTGCAGAGAATAGGAAATATTTTACCGATGGCGCTTCTATGGCAGATGAACATGGTAAGCAAATGTTTTTCTTCCTAAAATGTTTGTATACTAAAAAGAGAAGATATTCTTGCATTTCTTTCATCTTGGCCCTATCCAGAATTTTCCTTCTATCTGACAGAGGTTTGTGGTTTGCAGCAAAAAGAATCAACGAATACGAGAATTGTGTCCTTGATGAGCTGTTACATGTCAAGACAGGAGATGATGATGATCTTTTGGAGAATATATTTCGAAAGATTGAATTTTTGCAGTCAAAAGTTCGTGATCTGAAGAGTCGGGTGGAGAAGGTAGCGAGTGAAAACTCGAGCTTGCCTACTGTGACGGGATCGCCTATAAACTCTGATGCTCCTTCAAACAGCGAGGACGGAATTTCAATCGGAAGTTTGATTGCAGCTCAGCTTTTGGAGTATAATTTTGCTGATGTACTTTTGGCTGAGAATGGAGGGTTACTTCCTGATGTGAATGGAGGCACAAATCACCTTTACTTTGCAGGAAATGTGAGTCTTTCTTTCTTTAATGCTATATGTATATTTTGTTAATTCAAGTTTTACAAGTTCATGCAATAATTCGGGGAAACTTGCAATGTTTGTTCCTTGAAGTGCCCTTTTTTCGATATTGGTCCCGTTGATTGTTATGGGATTCTTACATTTAGTCCTGTATTCTTTGGTTTTTCTGGTTTTGATCCTGAGAGATTTTCTGCCAAACCCAATTAGGAATTCATCAACGGGACAAAAATCGAAAAAATGTAGTTGGGGGGGGGGGGGGTGGAAACTGTAATTTTCCCTAATATTACGAAAAGTACATGTATATGAATCTCTCCTTGTTTCCAATTTGAACATGTTCCTTTTTTTTTTCTATGATAAACGATTAAAATGCTTGTTTTGGAATTTAAAGCAATGATCTCATATTATCAAAAACTTTTACTTTTATTAAACTTTGTACTAATGAAATCCATAATGCATTTCAGGGAGACGATGATGTTCTTATTGATAATCATAGGGTGAGCCAAGAGATGCAATGTTTTGAAGAAATCAAGATTCAACCGATCCAACGGCCGCCTTTGGTCCTGAAAAATGGGTCGGGTATTCTCAGCCCTCCGATCGTGGCAGCAGGATCCGATCGGCCAAAAGATGATCACCGTCCTCTTAAAATCAGCCCCAGTTCAAATATTCCTTCCCCTCAAATCAAGATGGAGAAGGGGAGAAGAAAATATGCTAGTTGATGAGCTCAATGTTGACATGGTGCCAATATAACCTCCAAGGTCTATCAAGAATTTTGTTTATATGCATTTCTTTTTTAATTTGTCCATTCTAAATCTGTTCTATTCTTTGCACATAAGAGAATTGAAAATTTGCATATAATTTTCAAGTAATGTATATATACATATTCTTTGGTATATAATGCTGCGCAAAATTGTTAGGATGAAATGAATTCCTCACTCGCACTGGAATTACGAATACATTGTTCTTCCGTGACACTTGCTCGTCAATATTTGAATTTATATTTATGACAACAGCAACATAGCATTAGGCAAATCTTAGGATATGCCAGGGAAGTCTCTGTAATTCCTCAAACTTTAGGGGAAGTTTGTGTAATTTAGCCAAACATCAAGGTATACCAATATGATTATCTTCTACAATTTACAAAAATCTACATCAAAAGTGGATCCTTCACCTTCATGTGCAGCCTCAACTGATCCAGCACTAAATACGTCGCCTCCAATCGCGGTTGCATCTGGTCTCCAGCAAGAAACTCTAAAACCTTCCCACCGATCTCAATGGAACTAAACCCTACTTCCTTCTTAGCCCCTTTCGTCACCATCAGCCTCTTGATCCGTTCAACATCTCTCCATCTTCTCTCAGATGCATACAAATTCCTCAACATGATATAATTACCATCATTAAACGGCTCCATATTGATCGCCTTATTCACCACTTTCTCGGCCCTCGCAACATCCTTGGCATAACCACAGGCAAATAGCAAAGAACTCAATATGATCCCGTTAGCCTCAAAAGGCATGCTCTCAATCAACCTTTCGGCTTCTTCCACACACCCCGCGCGACCTAAGATGTCCACTAAACAACCGTAATGCTCGATTTTAGGAGTGAGATTAAATTCAACCATTTTATTAAACCATCTTTTTCCTTCGTCAACTAAACCGCCATGGTTGCAAGCTGAGAGGACGCCGAGCATGGTAATGTCATTCGGCTTAAACCCGTTTTCCTTCATTTCTTGAAATGCTTCTAACGCCTCCTTGGAACAGCCGTTTAGTGCAAATCCATTGATCAAAGCGTTCCATGTGCACGTCTCTTTTATTCGTACTTCATCGAAAACTCGTCTTGTTTTCTCAATTTCGCCGCATTTAGCGTACATATCGACCAGAGCTGTTGAAACGTTTGCGGATACGTCTAACTTGTTTCTCTTCACATATTCGAACACCCAATTGCCCATATCCAAAGCACCCAAATCTGCAATAGCCGGAAGAATGCTGACAACCGTAACATCATCTGGCTCAAACGTCTTCCTCGCTAGCAAATCTTGGAACAACGCTAACGCTTCATTAGGCTGCTTATTTCGACAATACCCACCAATCATCGCATTCCAAGAACACAGATTTCTGCCGGGCATTGTATCAAACAACAACCTAGCCTCACCCACATCACCATTACAGCAGTAACCATCAATCATCGTCGTCCAAGACACCACATTTTTCTCCGGATTCGCATCAAACAACACCTTGGCCGACTCCATGTCCCCCAACTTCACATACCCATCAATCATCACGTTGAACGAAGCCGCATCCTTCCCATCCTCCGGCATCGAATCAAAAATGGATCTCGCAACACCCATCTCCCCACTCCTGATATACGCATTCACGAGTGCGGTCCACGACACCGAACTCCTCTCAGTCATTTCATCGAACACTTTCCTCGCAAAACCCATTTGCCCCATCTTCCCATACATATCCACCAACGCAGTCGCCACATACAAATTAGACCCAAACCCGTATCTCACCACATGAGCATGCACCTCCATTCCTTCCCAAATTGAAAATCTCAAGCCGCAGCACTTGGCCAGTGTGGAAAAGGTGTAGTTATCGGGTACAAAGCCTTCGTCCCTCCGCAAAGACGCGTACAACCCAATTGCTTCCGGGAACTGGCGGGAAGAGAGGTGGGATTTCATCATGGTGTTGCACAGGAAAGCGTCGGATTTCTGCGGCATTTGGTCGAACACTTTGCGGGCGTGGCGTGGGTCGCCGGATGAGAGCGTTGTGATGAGCTTCGTCACAAGCTGGCGGTTGGTTTCGAGGGCGTTCCGGAGCATGAAAGCGTGGATTTGGAGAAGGGAAGCTCTGCAATGGGGTTTGATTTGGAGGAGAGAGAGGCAATTTCTCTCTCTTGAACTCCATAGCAGTGATGAGGTTTCAGACAGCAGAAAAGAATCCATGCATTTTAATTGCCCCATTAAAAGCTTTAATCACAATTCACATAGCTTGAGAATTTTAATTAGAGATATATTTAAATATAGGGTAAATTGCATTTTTAGTCCCATACTATAAGGCCATTCTCACTTTTGGTGTCATAGTTTTCAAAAATGTTTTTTTTTTGGTTCCTTAGTAATTTTTTTTCCCCTCATTTTAAGGACTTCTGTCAAGTAATTGACGGAAGTTACTATTTATCCATTAGTTTCATATAGAGCAATTGTATTTTTAGTCCCATACTATAAGATCGTTCTCATTTTCGGTCCTATAATTTTAAAAAATAATTTTTTTTAATCCGTAGTAATTTCTATATCGGTGTCTTGGACTCTTTTTTCCCCTAATCTTTTTTTAATTATGTATTACCCCTAAACTTTCTTTGTAACATTTGATTAATTTCTTTTATTTTCTCTTTTTATTTATTAATTTTTTAATCTATTTTGTTCTTTTGCATTTTTTTTATTTATTTCTTTTATCAATTGAATGACATTTTTATTTTATCTATTTTTTTAATTTCATATTAATTTTTTTTAATGTAAAATTTTTATCTTTATCTTTATCTTTTTACATTTTATATTTTTTATTTATCATAATTTAGTAATTACATTAAAGTTAATTATAAAATAAATATTAATACGAAAATTAATTTCAATATATTTAAATAATAATATTATTTTTATTTGCACCCCCGCAACGAATATACAGTATTTACTAGTTATCATTAATTTGTGGGTCGTATTTCTAAATAAGAAACAACACTAATATTTAAATGCAATATTATGAATATATAAACTGTAACCTATGATGCATGGACACGGACACGGCGACACGGACACGACACGACACGGATACGGCGACACAGATTTTTTTTGAATTTCCCACGTGAGGAGTGTCGGACACGGTGTCCGACACGACACGACACGACACGACAAAATGATATTTTTAGAAGTGTCGGTGCATTAGAGACTGTAACTAAATTTAGGAGAAGGTGTAAGCATAATTTTCTGATTTAAAGGGATTAGGTTGTAACATTAATATTTTTGTAGGGGTTCATATGTAATTAATTTTATATAAAATTTGCCAATAGATGGATTATGAAAAGTCGGACACCCACCCTCGGACCCCCTAACCTATATCAATATATTTGTCATTATGACGGGTTGAATTCAATGGAATTGAATTTGAGTTAAAAAGTTTTCAAATTTATATACAACTCCTCACTATTTGATTTGTAATTATCCGTACTATTTACCATAATATGGAGTTTGAATACAATTCATCCATATATTTACCAAGAATATTAGAATTATAATACATTATATAATTCAACAATGAAATAGTTTATGTCAAGAGATTTTTTGTGTTAATTAAATACGACACGAGACTATGCCACATATAGAACGACAACAAAGAGACACATTTTTACTCAATCTTAAATCCCTCTTCGTCAACGGTATAGTATAGAAAATTCTAATGTCAAACATTTGATCATATCTTCTTATTCGAAAATTCTTACATGGAATGAATGCTTCCACTTTTCTGGCAAATTCAGCAACTATAAATATGAATCTAAACCACACCATAACTAATCATAGCTCTTAAATAATCTCAGAAATGATGGAACAACATCAAGAAGCAGCTGTAGTTATCAGCCCTGATTTCTGCTATCCTCGTCCGGCAACCTTAGCTATTTCTTGGAGAAACCCGAATCCCAGCGGTGAAAAATATGTTGTTAAAGATGTTAACAATAACGTTGGATTCAGCGTTGTTGCATCTTCGTGTAGCTTACACAGCACCATGATGATTCTTGATGCTGCTGGTAGACCTATTGTCACTCTTCGACGAAAGGTACAAATACAACTCTCTCTGTTCTCTCGCGCGCGCACACACATATATGCATGTATTGTTTTCTTGTCGATATTAATGGTGGTTTAGACTAGATTAGAAATCATTTAGATGGAGAAAGAGTGGAATAATTATAAGTACATAACATTAGGTTTAAGTTGATTACACAAACTTTCCCTAAAGGTTTACATAATTACTAGAACTTCCCTTGTCAAATAATTTACACTACATTTGTATCGACGAATGTTGTTTGTCATTTCTAATTCTTATATGTTTCAATATAAATCTCATGTTTATGACTACAATATCATGTTAGTTAGCGAATACCACGGGAAGTTTACGTAATTTTTTGGGGAAAGGTTGTGTAATTGGATCAAACCTCAAAGTAATGCAAACACGTTTTGTACTCACAACCTTTTTGCAATATGGCTTGATGCAGCTATTCCCAGCTTCTCAGTATAGATGGAAAGTGTTTAGAGGAGAGAGTACAGACCCGAAAGACCTAATTTTCAGTACCAAAATATCTTCACGTTCCCAATTACGCACTAAGATGCACGTCTTTTTAGCTAACAATGAAGCTGAGAATGTTTGTGATTATGCTGTTAAAGCCCAAGGACGGTATCAAAGATCTAGCGTCATATGTGTGGGCGATTCTGATACTTCGACCGTACTTGCCCAAGTAAGATTGACTACTAACATTCATATGATGTTTAATCTTTCTCGTTTAGATTAGTTTGAGCTTTCAGACGATGCAATCATTTGATCTTGTGTTTTTTATGATGTTTGATTTGTTACAGATGAATAAGGAGTCTAAATTGTTTAAGAGTGACAAGTTAATAGTGAGCATGAATCCGAATATTGATTGTGCCTTCATTAATGCTCTTATCATCATCTTCGAAGAGATCACAACGTAGACGAAGTTCCAACTCAATTTAAACAGCCAAATTCGTTTCATTTATGATATTAGGCAAATTCCAATCAGGCTTGTGAATATGTGTGTAAAACTTTAGAGATTAGTTTGCTTGTTCGTTTAGTTGTGTTTGTTTCGTTGCAATTAGATCTATTGTACTCAATTAGCTTGTTCCGTTTGACCAAAAATAAAATAATATAATAACACTTTTACTGTTGTCAAGTGAGTTTTTGATCATGTTACTCGATTAGCTTGTTCAGTATAATAACATTTTTACTCATGTCGAGTGGATTTTTAATTCATCTTACCATAATTTTGACCCAATTACACAAACTTCCGATAAAGTTTTTAAAACTTAAGAATTGGCCTTAACACATGTCATTACAAATATTATAAAAATAAATTATAAATCTTTTTTCGTTAATAGGATTAAAATTTCAGAAATATAGTCATAGTTATCTCTATTGTTTATAATAAATAAAAATATATCATAGGATTTTTTGTGTTAATCAGACAAACAAAACACACGACACTGTCCAAATGACAACAAAAAGACAACACATTTTCTCAGCCTTAAATCCTCAGGTCTTGGTCAACAATTAGGAAAATAAGTGAAATTTCCCGTGTCAAACATTTTATGATCTTCTTAGAAAATTCTTACAAGTTTTCAAGAAATTTCTTTGAGGAAATGATTCCACTTTTCTATCAAATTCTGCAATTATAAATACAATTTAAACTACACCACAACTGAGCATAAACAATGCATAATAATCTCAAAACGATGGAACAACATGAAGAATCTGCAGTTATCAGCCCTGACTTATGCTCTCCAGTTGCGGCAACCTTAGCTATTTCTAAGAGAAAATCGATTCTGAGCGACGAAAAATATGTTGTTCGAGATGTTAATGATAGCGTTGGATTCAGAGTCGTAGGATATCCGTTTAGCTTACACAACACCAGGGTGATTCTTGATGCCGCTGATAGACCTATTGTCACTCTTCGACAAGAGGTACAAATATATACAATTTTTGTACCAAAAAAGAAAAAATATACAATTCTCTCTCTCTCACACACTTCACATACGTATATTGTTTTCTTGTCGATATGAATGGTTGGCTTAGACTAGATAGATGATAAATTTGAAATAATTACACTAGCTTTAGGTTTAAACTTAATTACACAAACCTCCCCTTAAGGTTTAAAGAATTACAGAAACTTTCCTTGTCTGATAATTTACACTACATATGCATCGATGAATTCTGATTTCAATATGAATCTCATGTTTTCAACTATAATAGGATGCCCATCAGGAATATTATGGGAAGTTTCTGTGGTTCTCAAAATTTTTGACGAGGTCGTGTAATTAGGCCAAACCTCTAATATCCGAGTTTTTTCTCTAATGGGCTTTGGGATTCTTGCAGAAGTTCAAAATAATTAGTTAACCTTTTCTTTTTTCTTTCCATTTTAACAGCAAAAAATTGTTGTCAAAATTTATCAATAAATGTTGCACGTATATGACTTGCTTAAATCATGATCAACACAGATATTCTCAGCTTATGATGGATGGAAAGTGTTTAAAGGGGAGAGTTCAGACAAAGAAGACTTAATTTTTAGTACCAAAAGATCTTCATTTTTCCAATTAGATACTAAGTTGCACGTCTTTTTAGCAAGCCATGAAACTCAGAATGTTTGTGATTATGCTCTTAATTCCCAAGGATGGTTCGAAAGATCTTGTGCAATATATGCCGGCGACTCTGAATCTTCGACTGTAATTGCTCAAGTAAGATAGGTTACTATCTTTTTAGTCTTCTTAGAGAATCATTCTAATGTTTGATCTTTCTTGTTTCTAACAGCTTGAACTTTCA
>JBBMKE010000010.1:5954336-5968842 GCA_037834125.1 Lippia alba | reverse complement strand
AAATAATAAAATAAAACTAATTATGAATGTGAGAAATTATATTAAAAGATTGTAATTTTAAAGTATACAAAAGGATATTTTAGATTAATATATTTATTTTAATGTTAAATATTTTAAAAAATCAAATAAATATTTCTCAAAGAACTAATCTACACTATCATATATAGAAGTTCAAAATACTTTTGCACATATATGATATAATATCTGCTAAAATTAAGTCTTAATAAATAAAATAAATCCCCTGAATTTATGTTAAAAGATATTAAGTTTATTTTCAATTAATTACCATCAATCAATTAATTAAGGTATTTATAGTAGAATACAAATAAGATATTGTTAGTTGGACTTTCTTAAATTTAGAAGATTTGTATCCTAATTAATTTGATATTGGCAAATAATTAAAGTATGAAATGTTTATTAACTAATGAAATTTTTAAAGAATAAAAAAAAGGAGAAAAAAGTATTCGGTCAAAATTGAAACAATTAGGGTCAAACACACCCTTCTTATATACTCCATCATTCACATGGATTAGTCATTTATTTGCTAATTTTACTTTTCTCTCATCTCATCTTAATGTTTTTTATTCTTCTTGCTCATATTTTTTATTTTAATATTTTTATTAATATTTATTTATTTATTTATCATAAATTTGATATTTGTATTAAAAATTATAAAATATATATTATAGTGAACAATTTAATTTGATATAATTTAATAATAATGATTTTTTAATTTGCAAACGTATCGAATGTGCAGAGTTACCAGTAATATATAAAAGCTCTATCTCGCTCTACATTAAAAATAATAATAATAATAATAATAATAATAATAATAATAATAATAATAACATATTTATTTGGATATCTTAAATATTTTATTTATTTTATAAAAATTTAAATATATAATATAAAAGTCCGTTTGATGATATTTTAATAAAGTAACTTTTTTTACCCCACTAATTGATAGTTTTGGAGTCGCCCCTGGGCGGAGAGATAGGGATTCCGAGATACAGGTGAGTAGAGAGGCGTCATAGGGGGCGAAAATGGTGATGGGGGAGAGGTGGCGGATGTGGAGGCTGTGGCGGTAGAGACGATGGCGGAGAGGATAGGCGGAGGAAATGTCGTCTTAGGCGGTGGGGGCGCCGCGGAAACGGAGATGAAAAGCGAGATCATGAGGAATACGAATCGAACAGAAATCGCCATGGAAATTGATTTGAAATTTCAGAGAGAGCGAGAGAATGTGGGTTTCGTGTGTGTTCCTGCTATATATACAGTATCTACTTGTGTATATGTACGTATTTTTGTATGTATAGGTATGAACTTTGGGCGGGAAAGTGAGCTGAAGTTTGTTACAGTGAGAATGTTTGGGGCATGTCATTGGTTCATATCCTGCTCTACCATACGACGCCGTTTAAAGGGGATTTTTTTTATTTTTTTTGGTTTAAACGGGATTGTGTGATCTATATTATTACTATATTATTAAGCGCAAGATTCAATTGTGTCTCTTGGTCTCCTCTTTTTTTATTTTTAAATTTTCCTTTTTTTTCTTTATTTATTATCCGTTTTCTTCTCTCACGTCCTTTTTTTTCTTTATTTTATTATTTTATCACTTTAAAAATATATTTCTAACTTTTTTTTCTTTTTCTTTTTAGAAATCAGCATTTATATAACTTATCTTTTACTTTTATTTAAGAATAATGTTGTTTGGTATATTATTTTTTTATGTTATTTATTTATTATAATTTAATAAATATTAAAAATAATTATAAAATATATATTAATATAAAAATTATTTTTAATATATTTAAATTATAAAAAAAAATTGCACGTGCAACGAGTGTACCACTATTACTAGTTGTAATTATTTATTTAGACATTTTAATTCCTTCGACTAAGATGGGCCGGAATTGTTGCAGTTGAATTGGGCCCAGAATGTTGGATTCTGTGACAGCCTAGTTGTAACTAACCAATGTAGGTCCAATTCCCAAACTATATGAATATAAAATAAAAATTAATTATTAATATATATTGATATTTAATTAGATTATTTGTTTATACTTCAACCACGTTCCTAAAACGTGTCAAGAATTTAATTTTGCTTTAATTAACTAGTAATGATTAGTATTTCATAAGGTTTCATTCGAACATTTTTTTTTTCAATTGGAACAGTGCATGAATATCTCTCTTTGTTCCTAAAATTGTAATTTTCCCTAATAACGAAAAGTACATGAATCTCTCTCTTTGTTTCCAATTCGAATATATTTTTCTTCAATAAATTATTATAATGCTTCTTTTGATAAAGCAATGAACTTTTACTTCTTTTATTAAATTTTGTACTAATGAAATCCATAATGCATTTCAGGGAGACGATGATGTTCTTATTGATAATCATAGGGTGAGCCAAGAGATGCATGGAGCGTTTACTTTGTCGGTTGGGATGAGATGGGATTGATGAGTAATGAGATGAGTCGTGGGATGTGGTGGTGGATTAGTCATCCCATGGGGAATGTGGGATGAATAATCAACCTTTTATCCAATATCATCCTGGGTCGTGTCATCAATCTCGGACTTGCAAAATTACTAGTAAACATGAGTTTAAGTAGAATTATTAATCTAATCCCCCCTCATCCTACAAAGTAAACGCTCCAGCGATGTTTTGAAGAATTCAAGATTCAACCAATCCAACGGCCGCCTTTGGGTTTAGCTTCATTAAAAAAAAAAAAAAAGGGTTTAGCTTCATTACAGAAACTTCCCCTTAAGGTTATAAGTATTACAGAAACTTCCCTTTATCGAATAGTTTACACTACTTCTGCACCACCGAATTTTGATTAGACCATCTCTAACTTCTATATTTGTCCCTTGGAATTTTGATTTCACATAAATCCCATGTTTTGGTGGTTCTCAAATTTTGGGGGAAGGTTGTGTAATTCGGCTAAACCCGAGAATATATACGGGTTTCTCTCTAATGGATTTTGGGGTCTTGCAAATTTTCAGAATAATTATTTAATTATTTATTTTTCCTTTTCATTTTAACAGCTAGAATGCGTGTTGTAGCATCGAGCAGAAGATATTTGAAGCCTAAAAGGACATCTTATCCAACTTAGTTACATCTCTCTTGAAACCCTTTGTTTTTCTTACAAAATATAGCAGTTTTTCTTAAATCATGACCAACATATTCTTACTCACAATATTGTTGCAAAATGGCTTCCATGCAGACATTCTCAGTTAATAATAGATGGAACTCACAATGTTTGTGATTATGCTCTTAAATCCCAAGGATCTTGTGTGACATATGCCGGGGATTCTGATCCGTCTGCCGTAATTGCCCAAGTAAGTTCGATTACTATATGATATTTAATCTTATCGTTTCTTGCAGTTTGAACTTTTAGATGAGATGATGTTCAGTCTTTCTCGCTTCGAACAGTTTGAACTTTTAGAGGATGCAATCATTTGATCTTGTGTTTCTTATGATGTTTGAACGTGTTACAGATGAAAAAGGAGTCTAAATTGTTTGGGAGTGACAAGTTAATGGTGAGCATGAATCCAAATGTTGATTGTGCCTCCATTGTTGCTCTTATCATCATCTTTGAAGAGATCAAATCACCATGAAGTTCGGGATCAAGCGGCGGCGATTGACGAGGTTAGTTTACTCCTAGGATGTATATATATAACCGTCATGGCGATATAGACATGAGCACGATGAGACATCACACCGATACAACAACTTCTTTTGGATTGAGAAGTGTCATACACGATGTTAGATACAACTCGGCCACATAATATTCATAAAAATATCTGCACATTAGAAATTTGTTCCTCTTTCGTTTAATTATGTTGCTTTCGTTGCAATTAGATTCTGTTGTACTGGATTAGGGTTGTCAGTGTAATAACATGTTTACTATTGTTAAGGGAGTTCCCGATCCACCTTATTTTAAATTTTTTGACACAATTACAGAAACCTCCCTTGAGGTTTGAAAAATTATAATTAGGTTCAACAACTGTATGTCAGTATAAAACAATTCCTATAACTATAAATGCTTAAATCATAATCATTCTCTATAACAATACGCAAAATTTTAACCCAGTTCCGATCCGATCAAACCCAACCAATTACATTGGTTACTATGTCTAAATTTTTCACAACATGACAAATGTAAAACACTCGCTCTGGGCGAACAGCTTGCACTACCAAACATTATTTTTGGACACTTATGTTGACTCCTATAAATTTAGGCAAAATTGCATAATTGATCCTATAAATATTTTATATCACTGGTTTTTGGGTGTTATTCAGACACAGACTACTCTACTCAGATGACGATGAAAGGGGACACGCTTACTTAATTAGCCTTGAATCCTCAGGTTTTGGTCAACAGTTAACAATTAAGAAAAAGAAAAATCTCATGTCAAACATTTTACCATCTTCATAAAAAATTCTTACAGGGAATGAATGATTCCACTTTTCTGGCAAATCCTGGAACTATAAATTGCCAAAGTACACCATAACTGAGCAGAAATATTGGATAATCTCAAAATGATGGAACAACATCAAGCAGCTGCAGTTATCAACCCTGATTTCTGCTCTCCAAGTCTGACAACCTTAGCAATTTCTAAGAGAAATCCGATTCTGAACAATGAAAAATATGTTGTTAGAGATGTTAATGATAACATCGGATTCAGAGTCGTAGGATCGCTGTTTAGCAGCACCAGGGTGATTCTTGATGCCGCTAGTAGACCTATTGTCACTCTTCGAAACAAGGTAAAACTCTCTCTCTCTCTCTCTCTCTCTCTCTCTTACATATATATATGAATGGTTGGGTTAGATTAGATGATGAATCATTTAGATGGAGAGATTGGAATAAGTACAGTAGTTCGATAACATACCCTGGGTTTAGCTTCATTACACAAACTTCCCCTCAAGGTTTCAAGAATTACAGAAACTTCCCTTTATCTGATAATTTGCGTTTGAATTTTGATAAAATCTTCTCTAACTTCTATATTTGTACCTTGGATTTTGATTTCAACATAAATCTCATGTTTAAGGCTATAATAGCATGGCCGTTAGAGAATGTCAGTTATCAAAATTTGGGGGAAGGTTGTGTAATTAGGCCAAACCCGAAAATATTACTAACATAACTGTCCTTAAAAGAAAGACAGAATATCTGCATGGGTTTTTCTCAACTTTGTTCTGCAAACACTCAACAAATTATTTTGTTGTTTTTTACTCCCTTTTTTTCAAAGCCTCACTTGCAACTTTTACTTCTAGTTATGTATTAGAATTTGTAAACACCTCCTACATCTCTCTTGAATAGCAATTTTTCTATCATGACCAACACATTGTTACTCACAATTGTGTTGCAAAATGGCTTTGATGCAGACATTCTCAGCTCATAATAGATGGGAAGTGTTTGGAGGAGAGAGTTCAGACCCAAAAGACCTAATCTTTAGTACCAAAAGATCTTCACTTCTCCAATCAAGTATTAAGTTTCACATCTTTTTAGCAAGCAATGAAACTAAGAATGTTTGTGATTATGCTCTTAAAACCCAAGGATCGTTTGAAAGATCTTGTGTGATATACGCTGGCGATTTTGATTCTTCGGCCGTACTTGCCCAAGTAAGATCGATTACCAACTACGATCATCCATCTGATGTTTAATCTTTATCGTTTCTTGCAGTTTGAACTTTTAGATGAGCCTGATGTTTAATCTTTCTCGTTTCGAACAGTTTGAGCTTTCAGACGACACAATCATTTGATCTTGTGTTTCTTATGATGTTTGTATTTGTTACAGATGAAAACGGAGTCTAAATTGTTTGGGAGTGACAAGTTAATGGTGAGCATGAATCCGAATGTTGATTCTGCCTTCATTGTTTCTCTTATCGTCATCCTTGAAGAGATCAGATCACAACGAAGTTCAGCAACAAGCAATGGCGTTTAACGAGATTAGTTTGCTCCTAGGATGTACATATATACACCGTCATGGCGATACAGACACGTGCACTATGAGACATCATACACATACAATGACGCAGAATTTTCTTTTGGAGCGAAAAGTTTCTTAACGCAATGTCTGATACAACTCGGCCACATAATATTCATAAAAATATCTGTACATTACAAATTTGCTCATCTTTTGTTTAATTATGTTGGTTTGGTTGCAATTAGATTCTATTGTACTGGATTAGCCTTGTCAGTATAATACCATGTTTACTGTTGTCTTTTTCTTGGTCAGAACATGTTTACTATTGTCAAGGAAGTTCCCAATCCACCTTATTTTAAATGTTTCGACACAATTACACAAAGCTCCCATAAGGTTTGAAAAATTATATAAAAACTTCGACATTCATAACCTAAAATTTGGCCCCATAAATAGTATTATATTCATGAATATAAAATCAAGTAATGATAAACAAATGTCTTAACTGCCAAAGCAGAGTACTTAAGCTTGAATATTTAGGCCAAATATCAGTATCTCAGCATAAACACTTCCTATAAATGCTTGCACCACAATCATGCTCAATAATAATAGGGAAGATTTGATCCACTCTAGACTCGATGAAACACAACCAATTATATAATGACTTTCTAAATTTTTCACCAATCACACGACAAGTGAAACACTTGCCCTATCAAACTTGTGGATTTGTGTGTAAATCTTGAGGGGATAGTTTGCTCATTCGTTTATTGTGTTTTTTCTGTTGCAATTATATCCTATCGTACTCGATTAACTTGTTCGTCGGCCACCTTACCTTAAGGTTTAACCAAATTATACATAACTTCGATGCGGCTTGAGCAATTATAATATGTTTGACTTGCATAATCTAAAATCAAGTAATTATCAGTTAATATCGAAAGCCAAATAGAATAGTTAAGTCTGTAATTATATCAAAGATTGAGGTATGTCTCTGTAATATTCCCAAACATATGAACAATGCCACTCATCTCACCATGGAATGCAGATAAAACACTTCCTGTAAATGCTTGCACCACAATCGTGCTCTATAACAATAAATCATAGTGGAAGGGTCGTTTTCGTCTGCGCCCCTCCATAAATTGTGATATTCAACAGACGACTCCCTAAAAACTTTTAAATTACACAAATCACCCATGAGAGTTTGAACTGTACATTTTTTGTGATTTTTTGAAACTTGCGTGGATAAATGGTAATATACAATCTCCAAAGGGTGTGAATGCAATTAAGTGTGAAAATCTATCATCAATCCAACGGCACAGAAAAGCCGAGCACCCCAAGCAAAACAAGTTACGAAGAAAGAGAGATCAAGAACGTGGGGAAAGAGAGAGGGAGTAACAAATGAATAATTGAATTGAAGATATCCAAAATACATAAATTCACATCTGCAGTTTCACACAATGATTCCCATAACTTGATTAAAATGTCGCTTGTGTATAACCACCAATAATTAATTTCAGCCGCATCACAAAACTAGAAGTGGTTTCTCATCATCATGTTTAAAAAAATGGATAGTAACAAAAGGTATGCCTGTCAACTTACAAGTCTATGATTGGCAGATGAGTTCAACGAAGGTGGATCACCACATCTCCGAAAGCGGCAATCTTGATTTGTTGAAGTGCCACAAACGCAAAAATGGACCAATAATACATCCCAGGATATATCCTTTATTCTATCTCCTCAACCTATGGGATGTCGCCTCCTGCAAGTCATTCAACTCAAACCACATTCAGTGCATCACACAATGTGGATCTCAAAAGGCAGATCTAATTTTTCTAAAATATCATAGTTGTTCCATGACATGCTATCAATATTACCAACTGAGCAGAAAGAAAAATGAAGAAAGAAACTGCAACGGGTAGTGTGGGCATACATTTTTTCCCAAAAAAAAAATATATATATTTGTGTTGATTGCTTTTTTAAGCACATGGGAATGTTTGGAAATCAACTTCATTTTATACAGAAATAAACTAGAGGTTGGAAGCACCGCAGGACCGGCTTTTAAGCTTAAGCTTCAAGCTTGTAGGTTATTTTTTAAAATACATCAAAATTTATTTATAGTAGTAAAAGTGCTCGATTTTTTCCTTACAAACACTAGAGAATGCAGATATCAACTACTCTTCACGCAAAGGGGTAAGAAAGGTTAAAAAACACAAATTATCAATGGCCAACGCTAATACCATGCCATTAAGGTCCAAGACATTTACAATACTAACATATTTTACTGGAAGGATGTGTCTAAAATACTACCTTTTAGACCGACTGCGATCTTGCTCAATTACTCCATGGTGTTCAGGGTCCTCTTCATGCCCTCGGAATACGTCGGCCTGCTTACAGTTTGTAACTTCTGCCACAATGTAAGTAAGACAACATCGACAAACATGTCCAGAGCCCGTATACATATTTGTTCGTATAGATTTTAAAAATGAAGTTCAATAGAAATATAGGCTAAATAACAGAGATATAGTGTTTATGCACCCAATTGGCTAACTAACTTCGTAAAGCAATTCTTAAAGAATAGATTCAGGTTTTAAGAAAGAAGAGATAAAAGACATTCACTTCCAACTGACCTTTGAAGATGACAGTGCTTTCTTCACTTCTTCCACCCTTTCATCTACTGCCTTTTTGTGTTGCTTGTCCATCTCACCTGTGGTATCTGCCCATTTGATCTTCTCTTGAATTGAGACGAGAAGATTGTCTGATGTGGTCAGCCTAAGAAAAAAAAAAGTTAATTTACAAGGATATACCATGTAGTTTCAGGATATTTTATTTGACCACTACATGATTTAAGCCCCAGATACTAAGCCATATGAAACTCTAGTGACAAACAAAAAATAATCAAAATATCTAAGGCAGCAGTAGTTACCAATCGTCTAGTATTTGAATCATGCTACCCAGTTGTCCAGGTCTGAGATCCCTGCCTGCTGCAAAATGCACCTACAAGCCCATTAACACTTGGATCAGCTTCCAAATTACAACTCGCATGAAATAATTGAATGTACCCACAAAAATTAAGACATATTATCAACGTAAGACCTCAAAGCATCTTCTCAGCTGATCCAGTTTCCCTCTGACTATTCCCTGGCCATAACATTAACCAACAAAATCAGTGGAGTTAACAGGAAATATCTTCAACTTAAGAAGGATCTCCTTCAACTTTATGTTCAAGAATAAGTCATTTTGACGCATAAACAAAGAAATTTAGACAGCAAAGGAAAGAACAAGAACGAGGTAGATACAACGCATACACTTACCACATACATGCATTCATTGATGAGAAAATCTTCGAGTTCACGAACATTTGAAACATCCAACTCCTGCATCAACGTATCATATGGCAATACCTAGGCAAAGGCCAAAATATATGCTTATAAATCCAAACAATTCCAGAAACTAGAATACTTGCTGAAACAGCTGGCAATATAAATATAAACTCATGTAATGTTCAACCATCAAAATAACCAAAATTTGTAAAGCTAATAAGTGATCATCCAGACGGTGAACTAATAGTGCAACGGGGATAGTTGTAGGTGCAAATAAAAATTTCACTTCATCATAAAAAACAAATAAAGAAAAATATTTGATGCACTAGAATTGGAAGAAGATGAGTCAAAGACAAGCTAGTAAAATAGTATCAACCAAGAAAAGTTCAGCATGGTATCCATGCAGGAGTCAACTATATTCAGAATATCCAGCTTGAAATATAACTTCCTATGCAGGGATATCAAACCGAATTAAACCTTTCAAATAAACCGGATAAACATACTGTGATTAATTCAAGAGTAAGATTACCGAGAATAATGCAAATTGGGAAGACATATTTCATGTGGAGATGATTCAACATAGACAAACAGATTCTATCATGTTTTTAAGAATGAACTACATTCACTACACACATGGGGAAATGCATGGGCAAGCTACCTTGTTTGTCTCGACCAGAGTAAGCACAGTCAGTTGCTTAAGCTTGAGAATCTGATCAGGAACCAATTGCGGAAGGCCACCTGCAGCACCTGCATCAAAGCAGAAAATTATACAAGGCTTGTCACAGTGGAAAGATAAGCTCAGACATTTAAAAGATACATAAGCCCATCCTAAGTCAGTGAGTCAGATTTCAGTGACAATAAAACAGATAAAGAAACTCAACAGGGAACCAGGGTTGTGGTCTTGTGGACATGCTTTACATAGCAAAACTGTTATCCGTAAAAACAATTAGTTATCTAGTTGTAGCAAAGAGGCTAGTCAAGCAAACAGGTGATTGAACCGCTAATTAAAACAAACAATATAAGACTGGCATTGAACAGGGCACCAAAAAACAAAATGAATAGTCTGCGTAATTCTAAGTAGGGTGGATAAACTGGAAAAAATGATTACCGAAGAGATTGACTCTTACCCTTATATTCACTCCATGTACCATGTGCAAACATGCGAAGCAAATTGAGGAAGTTACTATTCTCAGTCCCTTCAAGCTGCATACACATAAAAATAAGGATGTAAAGAAAAAGAAAAGGTTACTCACAGAACATAAAATCAGGCTGCAGTGACTACAAAGGCGAAGATACTGAGCATAAAAGAGAGCAAAGTATCTTATTTGGTCCCTCTTGACGTTTGGTGGATATTATACGTATGATGCCAATCAATATTTAATATGACGAGTAAAATGAGATCCAAGAGATCCTTAAATAATTAATCAAAGACTCATCTGAGGAGCAATTTAAATGCTAAGTCCATTCCTCCAACGCCTCTTTATTAGAAGGGTTTGAAATTACACCTCACCAAAGATTGCATCACCACCACCACGGAAAAGTCCAACAACATATCTTTTCATTCTGCCAGCAAAAAAGACGTTTGTATGCCTCACTCTGCCAAAGCAAGCATACCCTGGAGAGGGCTTGACTAAGTTCCAACAGGTTCCAAACTTCCAATGTCTCACCGTCAATCAAGTAAAACACATGGAAATGATCTCTCCTCGAAATCACAACATATAGTGCAAACTCACTAACTTATCTAACTGAATCATCTAAAAACTTAGTCCAGTTTGCTCATAAATTCCTCACATAGAAACTCCAGGAGTGCTACTTCATCACAAGTAAAGCATTCTGATCCTACTTAACATAAACACTAGCTATGTTCCAGTCTTCTATTTCAACTACTCCCATAAACTGGCAACCAATGTCCTATGCGTCGACCACCAAATAAAATCATAGATAATCCTCAAACAAAAACACATTCCCTGATTACACCAAACAATTAGCCTAATGCGAAACAAACACATCACGCTTCAGTTCACCAGAATCATCGCGTCCCAAACCTTCCAAAAACCTCACTAACCTCAACAATCAACAAAAAATCCTCAAAAACCAACAAAAATAAATAAATAAACATCAATGCAACACGCGCACTACCTCAAGGATGTTGGAAACGCTGAGAATCTCGGAGAAAGCAAAAAGCGCCGGGTGGGAAGTGGCCTCAACGACGACGTTTGCCAGCGCCGCGCCCTTCAAACTCGAAGCCTGCTTCACAAAATACTCTATATGCTCCGCTTGCTTCTCCTCAATGTCCATATTTCAAATTTCCAATTGATCCACCACCACAAAACAAAATCAAACAAAAACAAATAATGATGCTACAGAGTGCGTGAAATGCTTCTTCGAATCAAAACGGTCTGCTGTATACGTATATTCAACAATCGGAAGGCATCGAAAATCTAATCTAATCTAGGGTTCGAATGATCTGGGAAATTGAAATTGAGAGAGATGCGTGTTCTTCGTTTGGATTTGGAGTTCCCCTTTCTTCGGTGGAGAGATGTCCGAGCTAGCTCTGTGTGTTTACGTGTATTTATACAAGTCATGTACCCGAGCCTCAGGTTTGGATCCCGAGCCGGCGCTTGGAGACGGTAAAGTGGCATAAAACAGTGGGTTAATTACATTAAACGCCATCGAAATATGAAAAACTACATTTTGTGACCCGTTTAATTAATTAATTATATTTATACCCACTTATTAATTTAGAAGTTATAGGGAATACCCAACGGCCAACAATAACAGAAGGATTCCGTCAAACAATTCAAGAAACGTATCTTAAAGAAGTTATCCGGTAAAGTTGCATTTTTATCTAAAATGAACGAGTGAAATGAATAGTTTTTGTAAATCTGTATATAGTATTTGTAAGTATTTAAAAGAGACGAGCTTTAAGGAAAAATGGCTTTAACTCGGGTTTGACGTCGTGCAAGCTCAAACAATTTAGGTTTGAGTTTAAGTTAAACACTTGTTGAATAATTCTTGTTCAAGTAATGCTCATTTGATGAGGCAGGTACATGATTTAATGGTAAATTTCATTTACCATTGTGTCTACTCAAACTCGAGATTGGTCATGAGTTTATATAGAGAATTGTTAGTTTGATTATGAAGTTAATTAATATAAGTGTAATATAAATTTATTAGCAACATCTTTTGGCTATATGAACCGAAAGACTATTGGAGCAATCATTATTAATACAATTATAATTTTTAATATATTGTTTATAAAATATAAAATAATTTTTATGAGCTAACTCGCAAGCTAAAAACAAGAATTTGTAGGTTTAAATTTCAGCTTGTGAAGAAGTTAAATTGAGCTAAAATTTAGAGGGTGATATAAATAATAAATTCCTATATAAATTTTAATGGATGTTTATTTTATTAATTGGGATGAAATAAACTATTAAATGAGCAGTGTGATAAATAGAAGAACGTGAAGATGGATGATTCATCTAATGAAAAATATGAGATGAATAATAAATAATTTATCTAATCATCCTAATGTTACAAAGTAATCGTTCCATAAATAGACTATATTGTTTCGGGCCTTTTTTACTTAACCAATCTCATACAATTACTTTCATTAATATATGATTATGAGTAAAATATTAATTCTTATGGATAAATATTTTGAGCATCTTTTATCGCGGTTTTTTTACTTTGCATCTCAAAAAAAAAATCTGCATTTGCATCCTCAATTATTATTTTATAACAAATTGCAACCCGGTTCCAATGGATGTGTGACACGTACCCCGATTTTCTTCCACGTGTCACATGATTAATGGAACAAAGTTACAATTTGTTACAAAACAATAGTTGAGGATGCAAATGCAGATTTTTTTTATAGTTTCAGATGCAAAGTCCAAAAATCGCGATAATATAAGAGGTTCAAAATATTTATCGATAATTCTTATATGGTTATGAGTAAAACATTAACGGAAAATTTTCGAAAAATTCCCAAATGAGGGGTCAAATGTTTGTTTACTCCCCAATTTCAAAAAAAAAATGCGTTTGCTCCCAGATGATAATTAAAATGTTTGTTTACTTATAAAAACTCAAGGACCAGGTAACTAAATCCCCAAATGTTGTATATTTTTTGTAATATCATGTATATACATCATTTGGGGATTTAGTTACGTGGTCCTTGAGTTTTTATACCACATTTGTGAAAATGGGGAGTAAACAAATATTTTGATTCTCATTTGGGAAGCAAATACAAACTTTTTTGAAATTGGAGAGTAAACAAACATGTTTTTAATTAATGGGGAATTTTCAATCAAACGAATATATCACTTCCACTAAATTGCAATTTATGGGAAATTTTCAATCAAAAGAATATATCAGTTTCACTAAATTGCAAAAATTAGGGAATAAATTGCAAGCATCGTCAAAGGTTGGGGTGAAAATGTTATTATACCTAAAATATTAGAGTTAGGAGAACAATTCAAATAATCACATCAAACCCCCTCCTAATGCATTCCTCGTGTAACAAAAAAACGCTTTCACCAATCTAAATACATTTCATATTCTTCTATCCTTCTTCTGTGCGTTGCGCGAGAAATTTGATGTCGAAACCACCGGCAGCCGATTCCCGGAGCAACAGGGCGGCGGTCCAAGCCACCAACGATGACGCCTCCGCTAGTAAGCTGTACGGTTTCCTCCTCATGCTTCACTTTTCGTTTCTGATTTCTTATTCAGTTTCAATTCAGAAGTAAATTGATGTTTGGGATGTGTAATTGGAGAATCTTAATCGGAAGGAACATGGCCTAGCGGAGATGGAAGTGGATGGAAGTGGAATAGTATTGATGTATGATTTCGAGTTTTGCTTGTATGTGTTTTTAGAGGATTGTTTCTGATTTTGGCAGATTTCTTCATATTTATGTTGGTGATTGAACACTTGGAGCTGGTTTGATGTGAATGAAGTAGTTTAACAGGAAATTTTGTTTTGTTTTTCTGAAGAGACGGCCAAAGCCGAGTAAAAGCAGTTAGAGACGATGTTATTTCGTCAAGATCCGTGTCTGGCTTGTGAATTTGTGGATAATTATTTGTTTTTGAGTTACTTGAACCTTAATGTGAAGGGTCAAGTAGTTTCCGTTAATCTTAGATCATGGATCTATTTTTACCTAGTGTGCTTATGACTTGTATTATCTTTAATTTTCACAATTACGAATGTAACAGATGAACTTGAAGTTTGTTGTTCCATGTATGTGGCTTTTCTATGTATACGGTTTCTGAATGGAG
>JBBMKE010000010.1:5888910-5938381 GCA_037834125.1 Lippia alba | reverse complement strand
CGATGACTAGCTTCTCCGCCTTGATCACCGAGGCTCTCGAGACCGTTTGCACCCGGTCGTACGCCATTCAGTAACTGTAATTCTAGTGCCATTCTTATAAAGAAAAAAGAAATCATTTTGTGTGTTGTTCAGGCAATGTAGATTGATCGTAGAGTTGCAAATTTTTTTATCTTTTAAAATTTTTTGGTTTTTGTGATGGTTCGGTACCGTGATTCGAACTCGATTGGTTGCAATGTGTAAATATTTGATTTGTTTCCCTGATAATCGGAGGTTGTTTTCGTTTTCCTGGAGATTGAATAACGGGATTGTTTTTTCTGCAGCATTTATCTCAGGTTGGTGTTTCTGGTATTGTGAAAAGAATCTGTTCTTTGTTTTTCTTTGGATTTTCATTGGAATAGCTGTTAAGTGATGACAGTTGATTCTGAACACTAACTTGACCATTCTGTCACAATTTGTACAATGCATTCACACGCACACACAAATATAGAGAGTTGAGTCCAAGATTCGCTACATCTTTTTATGTTTGCACAACTGCACACACACACTCAGATAGAATATGAACATAACACGAGTGTATGTGTTTGTGTTATTTACGGATATGATAATATGAACATAACACGAAGATGATTCATTCGATATGAGTGCTTGTGTTTGTATAGAAGCGTCTGTACTGCATAGTAAAGATCAAAAGAGTCAAAGATATGTGTTATGGCTAGAATCCCTATAAAAAGAGAAGAAGAAAAACGAGATAAAACATAAAAGAAGGGTTCACTGCCACATTATTGACTTTTGAGGCCAATCCTCTTTACATAAAACTAGGTTTGAACTTTGAAGATTTGTCTTCTTCAACCACATGACAAATTATTGATATTTATTTCAAAATTTTGGCAAATAAATGATATAGTTATATGGGACTCATTTCTGGAATTTTTGTTGAAAAATATACAAAATTAAAGAATTTTGTATACTTATCTCAAGCTGAAAGTGCATATCTTAATAAGCTCAGTTCAAGAACTTTGTATGGATGTATCCTCATGCATGTATTCAGAACTTGGTTTTAGATATGAAGGTGAAAAACATGAGCTCCCAGCGTATTAATCTAGATGACTAGACTCGACTTGAATTTTAATATTTTTTAATTTGTGAAGTCCATATACGTGAGGTAGTAACGTGTAATACTTGGAAAATTTTGAAATGTTTTAAACTCATACCTACTTTATAATTTTGATATATCATTTTAGATCGAATCTGGTTCAACTAAACGAAGAATAATATACTTATTATTATAATTTGTCATGTTTGGGAGTGTAAGCTAGAATTTTCCATTTTTGAATTTTTGGTAACGTGGATTCAATATTAATGATTAGAGATTGTATAGCATATCAGTCGGATTCGGATATCAATATGCATGATTTGATTGGTCCTTGAAATCCCTGATTTTTTTTTACACACGCACACCCAAGTGGATTCGAACCAAGGACATCGCTCTTGAGAACAAACACATTAATCATTTGGACCAACCCCTATTGGTCTTGAAAGCCCTGATTGATATGTATCATATCAGACATATCTTATCTTGATCTTGGGCTGAGAGATTAAGCCCAAGCCCAACACAAGCAAAGCTAAGGCCTAATGGCCCAATGTGTGCGTTCGCGCTTGTGTGTGTTTCAGTCTTGCAGAGAGCCCATCAAATTTTCTTCCACATTTTCCTCCATTCATCTCAACAGTTCACCACTACACTTGACGCATGTCGTCCACCACTACACTCCATTCATCTCAACCGTCCATCACTACACTTGATGTATGTCGTCCACCACTACGCTTGACGTATATACATGGTGTGTATTAATTAATGGATGAATTAGTAGACCGAAAATATATAAGGAGATTCGACATGGAGATTGGAGAGATAGAAAGAGAAACCAGTGAAGTTGATTAATGTGCATATAACATCAAAAGATATTTCCATCTAAAATTGATCTTGATTGAGAAGCCACTGTTGAAAGTCCATTACAGGCTGAAATTTTCCACCCCAGTTTCTTACAGCACTGACAAAACACAGAACAATAGTCCCTTCCCCTAGATTGAATCGACATTGACAAAACACAGGACAAGAATCCTATTATAACCTTAAAAGAACTCAAAATCAAGAAACTTCCCCCCAGGTTGTTTCATCTCTGTTCCCACCACCCTCTTACTCCCACTCCCCACCCCACCCACCTCCACCTGCCCGAACTTCCCGGGGAACTCTGCCTCCACCGGCCTCGGCACCTCGGGCGGCGTGCTGCACCGGATCAAAGCCCAGTTCACCCCTTCAAAGAAAGCATGCTGTTTGATCTCGGTTGCCCCCCGTTTCACCCCGAGCCGGTTCTGAGGCTCCTTCACGAGAAGACCCCTGATAAGATCCCTACTTGCGTAGCTCGTTGAGGGCGAATCGGGAAACTTCAACTGCTGCCCGACCACATTGAAGAGCGTCGCCCGGTTGCCTGAACCCTTAAACGGGGTTTTCCCGTAAAGCAACTCGTGCAAGAATACGCCAAACGTCCACCAATCAACCGCGCTCCCATGACCTTCACCTTTTATGATCTCAGGAGCTAGATACTCGTGGGTCCCAACAAAGGACATGGATCGGGCAGAAGTGGGCTCCGCCAAGAGTTCGGGGAGGGAGCCGGACGGAAGCCCGGATTCCGTTCTTGATTTTCCGCTTTTTTTCTTGCCCTTTTGAGGGAATATTCTTGGGAGGAAGCATGCAGGTTGAATGCATGCTGATGTGGGCTCGATGCATGCTAGTGAGGAACGGTCTGAATTTAGGCCGGAGTTTCTAATGAGGGTCGGGGAAACTGCGCATCTTAGGGAAAGGTCAAAATCGGAAAGCATAATGTGGCCGTCCTCTCGGACTAGAACGTTCTCTGGTTTGAGATCACGGTACACCACTCCTAGCATGTGGAGGTACTCCAGAGCTAATAGAACTTCGGCTGCATAAAACCTGCAGTAGTTGAACGAAAAGACAATTATGCCCCATGAAAATGAGATCATAATACCAAACTGCACCACATTTTATCATACTATTCAAACAACTGCAGTTAACAACTCAAGTCGAAACCGCATAGTAAAATAGGTTGATTTCGAGTTTGGCTGGAAATTGCATCAAATTGCGCCACCTATATTCATCTTTAAAATATAAATTGATACTTATAAGTTTACTTAGTTTACTGTTATGGAAGTTCCATTTATAACTAATTGTAAAATAGAAACTCCACTATGAGTGCTGGCATTGAAGTGTTTTTACTAAGATTTATGACTTTTTAATGCATGAAAGAAATGAAAGAGAAAAGACGTTCTTCATGTCAAAATAACTAAAAAAAGAAAAAAAATATTATCATAAACAAAAGAAAAATAAATAATGGCACGTACCTTGCAGCATATTCGGAAAAATGTTTTCCGGGCTGTCTCTGCCTGAGCATATGAAGGTCTCCACCTGGACAATACTCCATAACTAAGCAACAAAATCTGTCGGTCTCAAAATGTGTGTACAAAGTAGGCAAGAACGGGTGATCAAGAAGCTGCAAAATCTCCCTTTCAGTCTGTGCCCTATTCAGCTTATTCCTACTAGCAAGAGACGCCTTATCCATCACTTTCATTGCGAAAAAACACCGAGTCGAGCTCAGCTCAGATAAATAAACACTTCCAATGTCTCCGCATCCGAGTCTCCTCAATAACTTAAAATGGCTCATGCCCAAAATCCCATCACGAACCCTAACAGCAAGAATTGCTTTCCATCTTGGATCATTTCCTTTATGAGGCTTATTGGCACCGGTAATGTTGCTCCAGTTACTATCATCACTAAGTCCACTACTATCACTCGCCCTACTAAGGCTTGTTTTGGTACTTTCCAAAGAATCCCCAATCATGCTAGTTTTCATGCTCTCGAAATTTCTATCCACACTTAGTAAGCCATCGCTCATTATAACATCACTTTTTAACGTGCTGGCAATGCTCATGGTCCTAGCCACACCAATACTATCAATGCTACTATGGGGACTTACATTTCCACTAGGAGGTAAGGAATTATCCCATATAATACTTTCTTTCTCCTCAGAATCAGGAAGTGGGCCCGCTTCTGTATTGTGAGAATCTGCAAAAGGGGACGAGATCTCAACCATGCTATTGGTGGGCGAAAGCGATGAAGGGCTTGGTTTTATAGTTGGTACCCGTATTGAAAGATCTTCGAGAAAAGGGCCTTTTCTGGACATGGTTTTAATCAAGTGGTTTTTGTCCACATTGTTGTTTCGGCCAATCGGGACGTAGACCGGCCTCATCATATCTGTATCTATAGGTTCAGGGGGGTGGGCCACACCATGAAATGAAGTGGACCCACTTTCTTCAAATGCATCCTCACCAATTTTGAAGGAAAGAACTCCGGGCATGAATTCTTCTTCATCTTCTTCAAGAAAGTTCTTCCCTTTCCACGGCTGTGGATGTGGCGGGAGCCGTAAATCCAAATCTAGGGGTTCATGGGATTTGGAGGGTTTTTTTAGCTCATCTTTCAACAGAGTGGGGCGAGTTTTCGATGCCTTAGTGGAAGGCGGAAGCTGCCGGGGAAACGAACGGGGTTCAGGGATTCTTTCCATGTCAGATCACTTTGTATCATCAGAAGAATCTATCATTTATCATATAAATCTGCCAAAGAACAAGAAAATACGACTTGAATCAAATTTATTGCTAACATTTATGCATCAAAAGGAGCCAACAAATTCAGGAAAACAATAAAGGGCCTCAACAATACTCACACAACAAAGTTTTTTCTGCAACTCAAGTAAGAAGCAAAACCATAAATCTTACATACATTCATCTTCAGGCTATCTCCAAAGGAAGTAAATTAAATCTTGAAAAAGGTAAAACCAACAAAATCCAATAAGATCTTGTGGTTACAATAGAATAAAGTAATTGTTTAATGACCACCCACAAAACCAAAATCTAAGGCAAAATATTCAATAACCATCCCATAACAACAATTCAAAAGGCAAAATCCTCAAATTAATCACCTCCCAAAATCACACAGCTTCTAAAACATCCACCTTTGAAATTAGCAAAAATCTCACCATTTTCAACACATTCTGGGAAAACAAGAACACAAAATGTACGACTCTACGTGTACGTATCCAAGCATCCGATACACATATCACCAGAGGGGGGAAAGAAAGATTCACAGGGACAAGAGGAATATTACTTTGACTTAGAATCCACGCAAAATTAACACCACCGAATAAAACTACACAACAAAAACGACATTTCACCAAAAACCCAGGAAGCAAACACAACATCAAAGGTGAAATTCCACCTAAAAACAAGAAAAAATCAAGAGAAAGCAGCAAAAACCTCCGAAAACACGCAAGAACATGCATACCTCCGCCGCAAAAACACAAAATTGCGAGAATCCCTCTTCGGATCACAAGCAAAACCAGCAGAATAACGCAAGTAAATTAGAAAACAGAGCTTGAGGTCTTGTTCTTCGTTCAAAGATTGCTGCAGCAAGAGCAGCAAGGAAAAAAGTTGGGGAATTCGATTATGTGGGAATTGGGATTGTTCACTTTAGTTTGCTTTGGCGATGGACGTAATGTAAGTTGGAAAAAGGAATTGGTATGAATGAACACAGCTTTTAGCTTTTAGCTTTTGATTTTTGGAGCTTTTTTTTTTCTTGAGCTCTTTAGTCATGTGTTCACTGTGATGGACTGCTGTAAAAGGGAGGTGGTGGAGCCGAGAAGAAGACTGGCGCTGGCGTGTTTTGTGTGAAAAGACAGTTCTGCCCCTGGAAATTTTTATTTTTCGATTTTGATGTAGGAAATAAATCCGTACTATAAAGTGGTATTTACTAGAGGTCCTAAATATAAAAAATATATATTGGAAAAGTTATCGTAAAAAACATCTTAAGGGTAAAAGAATTATGTTATAAGCTCTACTGCACCGACACTTTTAAAAATATCATTTTGTCGTATTTGTCGGACATTCGTTTCAGACACAGTATCCGACACTTCTCATGTGAAAAATCCACAAAAAAATTCATATCGCCGTGTCCATATCCATGCAACGTAGCTAATAAGAAGCGTTGGGAGAATATCCTCGTATTTTCTTGGACTTAAAAAATTAATTTTGAGAAAGATCATCATAAATATCGTCTTGCTTTATGTCTTCCAATCAAAATCCGAGAAATTATTGTATAGATAAGTTTTAATGAGATATGGTTTGAAGATTTAAATCATAATAAAAAAATCAATTGATATAAGAATTCTTATAGATATAAATTCTAATTAAAAATCTATCTCTGGATATAATAATAAATTATACGAAATATTCCAATAGAAAATTATACTATTCAATGCAGATACCTACATCGTATACAATTGTTTTGAGATTTTAGATACCTACATCTTATACAATTGAGGAATTTTGATACTTGAGATTATTATTATTATTATTATTATTATTATTATTATTATTATTATTATTATATATCTTTTCATGAGATTTGACACACGAGATTCGTTATGAATAATATCTTGAGAAAACTTCATTAATTTCTTTTTATTGTATAATTTCTTTTCATTTTTTATTTATTGTGTTCAACCTTAAACACCAATTAATAGTGTTATTTAATACATGAATAAAATGAGAATTTAAATGTTCATTTGGAACAATTTTGAAATACAAAATATATAATTTTTTAATATATTATGGAAAAATATTTTCCCATAGCGAAAGAGAAAAATAAACAAAAAAATATTAAAGTTTGATGTTTTATATATATTGCATGCCACAAATTTCTCCCATTTTTTCCCTTTTATGCAATGAGCATAAAATTAAAAGGTCTACAAAGGGCAGACTGGGGGCAGAATCGTCCGATGAGTGGTTGAAGGGAGTGGCAATAGCATAATTGGGGTGGTGGAAATGAAACAATGTGGGGACCACATGCGACCGTTAATGGCCCAGAGATGGACCCACTCCTGCTCCTCCCTCGTAGAACTACGTCTTTTTCAGGCGAATAATTCTAATAATAATAATTTGACCAAAAATAATAACGAATAGTAATAACTAGTAATTTTGGCGCATTAGTTGCGTGTGCGAATTATAATATATTTTTTAAAAATATATATAAATTAATTTTTATATAATATATTTTTATCATTATTTTTAATATAATTATTGTATTTAATATAAAAATAGCATAAAAGCATAAAATATCAAATAATATTATTTTTGAAAAAAAATAATTAAATTTGGGTAAGAAAATATAAGTTAAAAAAATATAAGAGAAGAAAAGAAATAAACAGAAAAGAGGAGAGAAAAACTTAAGAGAAAAAAAATAGATTAGAAAACAAATAAATAGAAAAACAGAAAAAGAGTCTGAGAGATAAAAAACAGTTACTACTTGGATCTCACTCTTAATAGTATAGATAGATAAATAATAATTTTTGGGCAAATTAATAATGATAATAGACTAAATTGATAAAATTTTGAATAGACTACAGAATATGAAGCATATAAATTATAGTTTAACCAATTACAACAATAAATATAATACTTAATTTATCACTCTTTTTAAATATTTTAGCAAATACCGAAAAAATATTTAATTTATCACGCTTTTAAAGTTTTTAAACAATCATATAAAGTGCAAAAATTAACTCTCACTTAAAATTGGTTTGATTGAACCACTTTCCGGCTAGAATTACTCAAACATGTGAACATAGATAACCTTCGATAGGCCATAATATAATTGAGTTAGAAGTACTGATGTATAAAATTTAAATTTGGGGTAACTAACATCTCTAATTTATGACTTATTTATTTATGTTATCCGCTCATTTATTCTCGATTTAAATTATGTTATAATATTTTTTTATTTTTCACTCAAATTTTTTCATAATCCTGTACCAACAAATAATATATGGGAGTAATAATTTTTATTTAGTTATTCAATTCACAATATCCGAATTTGAACTACATACTTTATTTAAAAATTTAATATCTCATTTCATTAGATCAACAGAATTTTAATTAAATTACGAATTAGTAATAAAAGCAAAATAATATCAAAGGTGGGTTCAAATCTTAATATACGAGCAATTGGATTAGAAAGATTGCCTTCGACTTCGTATTGAAATTTTGGATCATAAAACACCAAAGGGAAAAAAAAGTAGAATAATAAATTAGTTGCAAGGAATTTTAAATGAAAAATAAAATGAGTGGTTTTGATGAATAGTTCCAAATTTAGGGAAGACTGTGGCAATATATTTGCAAAATCTTCTCAAGGCAGAGATAAGAGGAAAAAGACGTGTGAGAGTGGATGTTGAATTGGTGTCGAGAAAGTGCAGAATATAAAGAGCGACTTATAAAGAATCTCTCTGTCACTGGTCGGAATTGTACAGATTCTGCTTGTAGAGATCATTTTGTCCTCTCACTCTCTGTGTTGTACCAATTTCAGGACAA
The DNA here is from genome assembly GCA_037834125.1 of Lippia alba. Lineage (NCBI taxonomy): Eukaryota > Viridiplantae > Streptophyta > Magnoliopsida > Lamiales > Verbenaceae > Lippia > Lippia alba. The sequence goes on along the minus strand of JBBMKE010000010.1, from coordinate 5,929,894 downwards.
TCTAGCCTTCTTTGCACACACATTGTTTCGAATTATGGGAATTTTAATCACTTTGAGAGTTATTCTTTTTTATTTTTTTCTATATTGAAATTTAAGGTGGTTTGATGATTTTCTGTAAAATAAAGATTTAATTAACTCGAAGTTAATGATTTTAGGCCGGAGACTGCTGCGAGTAGCTTAAATTTGATAAAATAATTAGCGACGATACTACAATTTAAATAAAGGTATCGTAATGAATCATATTTTCCATCTTTTAAATGGGCGGCAAATATGTGACTTTCCATAAAATTTATTGAGATTTTTTTTGGTGGAGGGCACATTGAAACGAACAATTACAAAGTTTAAGTTTGAGTCGCGTAATAATACGAATTTACTTAGATAATATAAATCTTGTGCCATGCATATACCTATATCTAAATCTATATCTATCAATGTGTATACATTATGAAAATGTATTATGTTTTTGCTCACTACACAAATAATGCTATAAAATTATAAAACATCCATATGTGTCACTATGTATATATAGTGTAAAAATGTATTATTTTGTGTTCACTTTAACAAGTAGTGGTACCATGAAAATTGAAAACTCCAAATGTGGCACTATTGTGGTCAAAGCCCACAAAATGATCCACATTAAATTCAATAAAACAAGCTCTTGATCACAAGAAAACAAAAAGGAAAGAAGTAACCCACAAAAAGCAGAGATTCAATGATGGGAGGCATAGATAATGGAGAGATTATATGTATAATAATTATAAATAATTAACCTTTATAGCTATTAGTGGCCCCAATTAGTACCAATAAAGAAGTGGCATGTGGGTCACAAATCCCATGAAAAGCTTGAGAATTAGTGATTAAAATCATTAGCCAAGATTTCTTTATTTACCACTCAAAACCAAGCATTCCCTAATCCTTCCGCTGGATCGTAAATTTGTTGAATGCGAGTGCAGTCTTTAAATTTATTAAATATAATTTAAAATTATGTCTAAATTATTCTTCAAAATCTTATAATTTCTCAATATGGTGGAAGAAAAGATTAAACAAAAGTTTGTTTATTGTTGTATTTAATTAATATGTCATTTTATACTTTTACTTTAAGAAAAGTGCAAGTTTGAAAGTGTGGAGTGTGAGTATTGGAATTAGGGAAAGTTGAGGTGAGGGGCATCCAAAGGTGGGTTCTTTATGTGATTCCTTTCTGACTTGGGGTTTTTGGCCCACTAATTTTGCTTTATTTTATGGTTTAATTACTTTTATTATTATTACTATTATTATATTTATTATTGTAGTGATGTCCTTAACTATAAACATTGGAAATGGTTTAATTGATGTACTTCGTTACGTATTTAAATTGCCTAATTGTGCAAGCCTTACATAGTTGAAGTAATCATTAGCTATCTGATATATAATTTATGTCAATATTATTTAAAAGTGGATAATTATAGTTCGAATCGATTAAACTAAGATAACGGGGATTAGTATTTTTTAGTTATTGTGTGATTAATAAAAAATTTAAAAAAATAATAAATTAAATAACAAATATAATACATTCATTTTTTTAATTAATTTACTTTCAAAGTAAGTCGTACCTACGCTATTAGGTTTGTCTACATAAAATTACTATACACTTCATATGTCAGACTCTTAGAATAATCATTTTGGATGGAGTTTTATTTTAATCCGTCAATTTTATATTAGAAAGATATGTTGCGGGTTTGGCCATTGTTTCCTTTCCACTGCAGTATCAACGGTAGCAATAATTTATACTAAATATTAATTGAGAGACTCATTTTGTGTCATGGACTCTCATATTTTTTTTTTTAATAAGTCACGTACTTTGACAGTTTTTTACTTAAATTTTGTGTACAGTTTTCTGCTTAAACTTTAAGCAATTCTTAAATTCTTTTCTTTTTTATTTATATATATCCTTTATTTATCTTTTTTTCTTAATTTGATATTATTAAACTTATTGATTATAAAATTATAATTATATTAAAAATAATTATAAATTAAATAATAATATATAAATTTTAATTTAATAATTTCTTGTACACACATTGTGTGTGCAGAATTACTAGCCACTATAATAGATAACAAGTGACTTGATCCAGAAAAAAGAAAAATAAGAATTGAAAAAAAATTCTTAATTAATCTTCAGAGACGATGGTTTGATTTAGAGACGATGGTCGTTTTCAGAAACTCGAATATACTGTTGTCTTTTTAAGAAATCGAATATAAGAGTTTTGGTTAAGTTAATAAAATATCAAACCGCTAAAATATACCATTTCGTGGTACAATGATTCACGACTATTAAACTATTTTTCTGTTCCTTTTGTCCTTTTATTGAGCTTCAAGGCCCTGCTCATTATTTCATAAGACAATAAATTCGATTTTTCAGAAATAATACTCACACTAGGCCCATTACAATAAATCTAGAACGTAGAACCCATCATCATATATTAGGCTTGAACTTGAAAGATGCTAAACGTGGCCCTTTATATGGCCACATTCGCAGTTATAATTCAGGGCTGTCAACCGCTTGGATTTAGATCGGATTTGAAAATTCTGAATCCAAATCCGACAATAAATTTTAAGAATTGAGCCCGAATTTGAATCTTATAGGATTTGGATTCACCCAAACCAAATTCGAACATTTTTTTTTTGAACAATGTAACATTCGGTTCATATTCTTAAAATTTTAGCAAAAAATAGTTCCATAGATTAATAATTGAAATTTAAAACTAATAGTAGTAGCTAACTATTTGTGATTTTTCACTAACTTTATCATGTTAGATAAAAAACCAACCACATAATATTGTAATAGATTAAATATTTTATTTTATTGTAGCATCGATTATTCTTATAGAAGGAAATTATCTTTATATTAATAAATATATTTCTACTTAAAATTAGTTAAAAGAAGCAATATAAAAGCGTTACAATCATCAAGCAGTGTGACATTGTACTGAATGAATTAGATGTCTCACATTCTTTTTACATTATCGTCAGTAAAATTATGTTCTAGTGGTCCGATCAGCTTCAATTGATAAAAGTATAACAAAATATCCCATATTTCAATCCAAAAGTTGGTAGGACTACACACATCCTAGTGGTTCAATCAACCCAAATGGTAAAATTTTAAAAGTTTAACCAAATTTCTCTTATTTCGGCCCCAAAGGTACACAATTAATTATCTGTTGGTAGGGTTACAACCCAATGGACGGATTAGCGTCGATGATAGAATTTTAAAACTTTGTCCAATCTCTTATATTCGATTCATTTGGAACACAATAACCGTTGATAGAATTACATCTTAATGGTCTAGTCAGCTTCGACAATAATAATAAAAAAAAAAGTAAAATGTAATTTGGAAGGAATTCTTGTTGGGCAGTGGGGGGGCATTTTTCATATTGAAAATTTAGGAGCATTAAGCTTTCTTTACTTAGGACTATGTGAAATGAATAATCCCGAGTCTTATGGAATTGTCTCTATACATTGAACAATGTTTTCCCCATTTGTACACATAACTTTGATCATCTTTGCGTTACTCGTTTAGGACACTGTGAAATATTTCACACTATTCATTAAAAAAACCACAAACATACTACGAAAAGGTGCATTTTCTTAACTTCACTGTTTGTTAGTTAATATTGGGCATGACACGTTTTTTGTGATATTTTATGTACAGTTTGGATTGGATATACTTTTATAATATGAAAAGAACTCATAGCAAATATATATGTGGTGTGCATCTGATTTGGATGTCGCAATCGAATCAGGTCAAATTGTTAAATTGTAGAAATTTTCTTATTAATGGTATACTATTAATATAGTATATTCTATTTAGATAATATGATTATCTTGATCGTTGAAATATCGACATGTACAATACTTTTTATCTGATATTTTAATGTTCGTTCATTTTAACATATTAAATAACTTATATTCAAACTGATTGAGCGGAGATTTGGAACTAATTTTTTATATTGCTAGACGATTCAATTTCCGGCATTTTTAATATGTAAACTTTTATTATCGTGGATTCGGAGAGCAACAAGGGTTGTATTTGTGAGCCCTCAATTCCATTTGTTTCTCCAGCTATTTGTTTACATTGTTGGAATTTAAAACTATGTGAGTTTCTAGAAGTGAAATATTTTTATTTTTATTTTAAAAAAAGAACAATCATAGAATTAAGCATTATCGTTGTGATTTTTGACTTCATCCCTATATTAGTACCTAATCGGAAGGAACTTTTGCATCGTGTTTCTTTACATAATCTAATCTAATCTAGAACTCTTGGTATTCATCTAACCGAACGTGTGGTTAGTCTACTTAGAGGAAAAGATTTTTTGTAAAAAATTCAAACTCTTTTTGCAATTTATCATCTTAACAAATTATCGTTCCATACCGTAATTTAATATTTGCGTTTGTAACATATTATAGTTTTAAGTTTTTTTTAGTGGTTTTTGGTTAAAGAACATGACACCTAACGTGTTTATAAAACATTAACGTTTAAAACTACTAAAAAATAATTTAGATGAACCCTAACCGTATATTATAAATACAAATATTGGATGAAAGTGTACAACCAAATTAGTTTCACGGTATATTTTTATGCATTTCAAGAACATAAAAATCTTAGGCCAAAGCTGCCCAACTTACATATTTCACGTTCCTGTTAATAATTGTTCAATGCATATGCATGCATATATAGGTGTAGATATATAGATATAGATACAGGTCCCTGGCAACTTATGTGGTTACTAATTAAGCAGCGATGCGAACACGGAATAGTGAGCTGGTTCAAAACAATCACTTGTGGCTTTTAAGCTTCCCATGCTTTTCATAAGTTCAATTTATTGTACTAATTAAAGGTTTTGATGTGATTTTTTCAATTAAATGGGCTGTATTTTGTAGATATATATTTGTCATAATTAAGATTGGAGTAGTTTGGTCCATAAATTAGAATATTAGAATATTGTCCTATCATATAATTAAAATATTCGTTTCATGCATGTAAAATATATCTTAAACCATGAGATACCACTGCGTATGCAAAATAGAAAAGTGAATTAAGATGAGTTGATTATCTGACCCCTTTTTTAAGACTCTAAGTTAATGCCCGGGGATTTTAGGAAATAAGGCTCAAACTTGGCTTAGCTCAATCGAGTTCAACCTAATTAATTCATTTGTGTTTATTATGATTACAATTTTTTTTGGAACACAAGTTCAAATCATTGTAATTCAAGTTTTAGCTTAAAAGAGAGAAGCAAATAGTTTATTAGCATATATTTACCTTTTCTTTTTACGCATGCATATCTAATTGATCAGATGAGTTTGATTCGAGCACATTATCTTCAAAAATAACACTCAAATTATTTGGATCAACCTTTATTGACTAATATATCATAACATATATTTATGGTTATAAACATATAGATTACACATTCAAGTCTTATTAATATCAACAATGATATATATACTGATACAAATTCATTACAATTTTACAAAGAACCGACCCATTCAATCGGAGCCATGATAGTCAAAAGTGGGTGGATTATTATTTTCTTGAAATAATTAGATAATATATCGCATCATTTCTTTCCTCCTTTTCTTTTGGAAAATGATGTTATTATGATAATAAGATATTGGAGTTTGGTAAAGTATGATCAACAAATAAAACGGCTTGTGGGCCCATTAATCCATATCTCAATCCTTATAATATACAATATATTCATAATTGCGAATTTTTTTCATATTAATTAATCTTATTTAAACTTATATTTTTATTTGTCTTAAACTCTAGTGGATAAATTTTAAAAAATATTATAATTTTATTCTATTAACACAGAATTAAGATTTAAGATGAGGATCAAAATTTATAATATTAAAAATAAAGATAATATAATTTTTAAAAGGGGTTGAAAATCACAATTTTTTTCAAATTGAAGGGACAAAATCTTTAATTTGGAGAGGGAGCGAAAATAACTAATTAAATGATAAAAATAAAAATTTTCCCAAAAAATATATAATACTAAAAAGAAAATATCAAAGCCCCCTCCCATTAATTAATAATAATTAGTAACTTCAAAGTCATGAGTCATGACTCCATCACCGAATTATGCAAATTAAACTAACTCATTTTGAAATAGTTATGTTTTCTCAAATTTTAAAATTCTCATATTTATTTATTGAAAATGAGGTTTTTTCTATGGTTACTTTCATGGAGGGAGGACATTTTACTTTTTAGAGCAAAATCACATTTGTTAAATTTGATGGACACTGATTGATAATTACAGGGCACGACTAACGTGATAGGTGAGGAAAAAGTACATTATAATTAGTTAATTAGGTTACTTAATTAAAACTTAGGGAACCAAAAGTAAAATCAGAATGTACATAAAATTTCCCAAAATATATACATAATAATGAAAAATTTTCAGAGCCCCCTCCACTGTGCCTCCGTCCCCCTGGTTGCTATATATGTAGTATATTTTTTAACTAATAATAACTAGTAACTTTGGAGTAATGACTCCATCACTTAATTATAAAAATTAAATTATTTCATTTTGAAATAGAATTTTTTTCTCAAATTTTAAAATTCTCTATATATTTCTTTTAAATGGGGGTTCTTCGATGGTTACTTTAACAGACGACGTTTCACTTTTTAGGATGAAATAAAAAATTTTAATTCGGCTAATGTGATAGGTGAGGACAAAGTTATTTATAGTTAGTTAATTAGGGGGCTTAATTAGAACTTAATTAGGAGGAAAAAGTACTTTATAGTTAGTTAATTAGGGGGCTTAATTAGAACTCAGGGAACCAAAAGTGAAATTAGAGCGTAGATAATCGAATTAAATTTCCCAAAATATATACATAATAATAAAAAAATTTAAAGCCCCCCTCTCTCTTCGCCTCCATCCTTGTATGTAATATATTTTTTAATTAATGATAACTGTTAATTTTAGGGTCATTTTTATCAGCAAACATACGGGGCCGAACCCGATTTCGGAGCCCTTTTCATATTGTGTGTTTACTCGGGGCTAAATTCCTTTATAACTTTTTTGGGTGGATTAATTTAGAGTCATGATTCTATCACTAAATTGAAATAGCTCTTTTTTCTCAAATTCTCATATTTAAAATTGTTTTCTTTGAAAACGGGGTTCTTCCACGGTTACTTTGACAAACCAAGTTTCACGTTTTAGGAAGAATTAAATTTGTTAAATTTAGAGGACACAAATTGATAATTTAAGGGCACGGCTAATGTGATAGGTGAGGACAAAATACTTTATAATTAGTTAATTAGGGGACTAGATTAAAACTTGAGGAACTAACACTGAAATTAGAGTGTACTTACTGTTAAAAAATGCATTAATTTTTCAAATTATGCATCAAGGATAACTGATATATATTGCATGTATATCTATTACAAAAACATTTTGATACACATATAACACATTTCTTTCTTCTTTCCCTTTATATATGTTTTATTTAAGATCTCCATCTTATTTACTATGGGTTCAACAGTTGGTATGTATTACCTTCTAACTTTAAATCTCGGAGAAATTTCGTCCACATATGATACCTCATTTGGTTCTTAGGACATGAGGTGAGGATGAGAATGAACTATCCATCTTTTTCCCTCCTACATATACTCGTATTATGAGTCGAATTTGAATACCATTATTGCCTGACAACCCCTCTCCCCCGGCCCCTTATGTAGTTGCAATATCTTCATGATCTTGATCAATAAGACAATTCTAGTGCAACTAATTAATATAACGTTGAACTTTTAAGATATATCATTCAATGTAAACTAATTGGACCGAGATGATGCACGAAAGGATAGATACGAGTTCAATTTCTTCAAATGAAAAAACTGTTATTCACATGTAAATGTACACCGACGATATATATATGTGAGTAATTGTCTGGACAGCATCTACATAAATCCGAGTAATTATCAAACTAATGCATCAGAAAATGATATATATTTTATCAGAATCAGACAGCTCGATGACAAACGGGTGGTAACAAAACTTTGCTTTAATTATATGAGTACTTGAATGTTGAATAGCAAGCATGCATGGTCCTAGCTCCAACGACATGCATGAAAACTAAGCTTTTTGATTTCATGCATTATTGTTGGAAAACACAAGTTTTATAAGCATATTAATCATGTTTGCCCATAGATTAACTCGTTCAATAAATGAGGAGCTATTTATTCCGAAGAGAAATGGTCTATTTTATGGAAGGACAAACTTAAAAGTTCGTATACTAGTAATGTGGAGCTATTTATTTTGAAGAGAAATGGTCCATTCTATGGAATGGACAAACTTAAATAATTCATAGTCTTATAACGTGTAGATAAATTGTTACGATAACTAGAAGGATTACACCCCCAGAAACTAGTTCATTGGGTGGGAGAGTTAATGGTGTTTATACTCGACGCTGAATGCTTGTTCATTTAATGTGGAGGATCTAATTTCATACTCACGTTTTGGTTTTAAAGAAATTGTTCCTTTTTTTTTTTTACTTTTTAATATCATGTGTCTAGTACTAAAACATTTTTCAAGATGCATAATAATATTAATAATGATTCTATATTCAAATCCATCTTATTAGGGTTGTCAAAAATCAATGACTCGATCCCATTCATTTGGCCGGAAAAAAAAATCAGATTAAGATGGGAGGTTTCCGCATTCAGGTCAAATCAAATCGAAAACAAATCAACTAATAAAAATTAATATTAAATTAGATTTCGAATTGACTCGTATAATTTGATTTTTGTTGTGTGTGTCACACAACCCTAACCAAACTGAGAAAAATAGATATATAACTAAGGAAAAATTACGTTTAGGAGACTAGGAACTTTGAAATTCATTATTATAATGGAAAAACCTTTAGATCATTTAATATAGAAGCTATAATATATAAAGGAATTAGGAAATTTTGGATTCTTTAAAGAAACAATAATCTTCATATATATATATATAGATATAGATCCAGTTAAAAGTTTAATCATTTATAAATTGTTAAAACGATTAATTATATCGATACTGACTATAAGATCTTGATTAACTGTCATTACTCTTCTTCACATTCCCTTTTTATCAGATTTTTCTTATATAATATATATCTGAAGTTCAACTTATAATAAATAATAAATTGTACATAAAAAGTAACTTAAATAAATAAAATGATATATATACATTTGTATTTACAGTTGATTATCACCGTGAATCCAGAAGCTGATCATCAACAGCTTATATCTAAGACTATACCAAAAGCTGCTACTTCAGCTTCGGCTTCGGCTTCAACTTCTACTCCCACTTCTGCTTCGTATTCTCAAACTCTATTCAAAACCCTCTTAGCCGTAGCTCTCAGAGGACAATTCGAGCTCACAAAATTATCCACCAAATGCAGATACGTCTTCAGATCATGACACGTGGCGATGTTCCCTTTGTTCAGATGCGGGCAATCTCTGCTGCTCAGCCTCAGCTCCTTACCAATCTCTGCATACACCCACTTCCTCAGCCAATCCGACATTTTTGCAGTCTTTTCTTGATCCAGGACGAAGCCCGGTACTTTGGTTATAGGATCGTCGGAGTTGACGATCCTAAGTACCTTCGTGCCGCTCTTTTCGAGTTGGCACCGGAAGCTTTTGTTCCCGACGCGGGGCCCGCCGAACGAGACAACCGTCACGAGTGGGGCGTGTTTGAACGTGGTTGTGATGTCGTGGGCCGTTAGGGCGGCCAGTGCCGCGCCGAGGCTGTGGCCGGTTACGGTTATGCTGAGGGGCTCGTCAGCGTATTTTGTTAGTAGCTTGTTGATCTCGTCCCGAATGGAATCCCTAAGGCTCGGGTTGGGGCCCGCGCTCGATGTGTATAGGCTCAGGAATCCGCTCTGGACCCTAGAGTCGCGGGTTTCCGGGGACATGTCGTGGGGGAGGGAGGTGAGGGTGGCACGTAGGTTTTCGAGCCACTCCATGACGGTGGCGGTCCCGCGGTAGGCGATCACGATGTCCCGCCTGCCTAGTCTTTTGATCTCATTTTTGTCAGTGCAGACTGCCACATATCCTATCCAGCTGGACCGAACAGACACCCAATTGGGTATCCGCTCGTCAGTCCAGTTGGGGAGGCGAACCCCGCACGTGGCGTGCAGGTTCCTAGTCACCTTATAGCTATCGATCCCACACTCGGCCAGCATCGACCCCCTAGGGTGGCGGCATGTGCCGTACTCGGGGGACGATGCATCAAAGTCAAAGCAATGATACGCTGCCTCGACGAACTCGCCGTAACGCAATATCTCATCTCGCAGATTGTCGTCAAGAGGGTCGAGCAGTCCCTCCCAGTTCTTGATCCCTTGGAACTCCATCCACTTATCGCGCAGTTTCGCAGCTCCAGACGACCTCGAACCAGCACTCCACGAACCTGCTGATATTTTCAAACTACTCGCACTGTTCGTCACTGCAGCCGCCGAAGCTCTACACGACGGCCTCCTCACGCCGGGGCATCGGCTTGAGGCGGTGGAGAAAACGTTGCATGGCCTTATGACCCCCTTTACAAGCTTCATACTAGTGCACGTATAGGTGATGAGATATATGAATATGTATGTGTATACGTGTTGGGACTTGGGAGTGAGATCAAGAAACTGAGTTTATAGTGTTAACATCTGCACACTATATACTACTTAGGTAGTGAGGGGGGCGGGGGGCCGGGGCCGGGGGGGCGGACGGTGAGTGAGTTGGTTGGCTTTTTCATGGGATAATATAGATTTGTGGGGACAACATAATCATAATACTACAGTTAGTTTCCAAATAACTGAAAAACGTTTGTATTTTGTGTTAGGATTATATTCCATTTCCAAGTGTACGTATGTAAATGTAAGAACTAAGAATTTAACAGTTAATATGACGAAGTCGTCGGATTATGGAAGGATTTTGACTTAGGTGGGCCCTCACAGCAACTGAGCCGGAATTTGATATATAGAACTTTCCGACCAGGAAAATAACAGAGACGACGCACGTGCAAGTCACGGGACGCGTTAGTTCTTCTTCTTATTATTTTTTAAAATTTCTATAAAACAATTAAACGCGGCTTTTATTTAGTTACATGAACTTCATATTTTTATTTTAGGACTAGGTCAATTATGAACATTTAATATTGCTGGTGTCATCCTAGTAATCATGATTGAGTATATTTTGTGTGGATTTACTTTTAGAAAAAGAGTAGTTATGGTATATCTGAAATGTTTTGAGGAATATTTGAATCCAGGGTTAAATTATGTTTTGTTATCTATCTATTTTTTTATATAGGACGAATTTTTTTATATAGCTAGGGCGAATTATATTTAAATATTTTAAATTTTGATTCAATTATGATTTACACTCTTCACTTTCGTTTATTACATATCAATTGCTGAGACTATGTTTGGTTTATCTCTACCAAATTATGGTTGAAAAAGCTATGAGCACTGATTTATAATAAATGAAACTGGAGTAAAGTGTAATTAGCTAGCTAGGTATAATCTTAAGATACTCAAATACAACATGTCCTTTTAATATAATATAATTTAAAACGAGTTAAAAATTAAAAACACTATGATATCTCTCCTTTTTCTTTTAATATGTTTGTTTGTATCGCTCTATCTTTAAAATAATATACATTTCATTTTACTTTTTTATGAAGTATTCTTAAGGTTTTCCTGTCCGAACTTTTTATAATTGCGGTTTTGTGTATTTATTTAAAAGAAAAACATCAAACATTTTAACGATCTTAATGAAGTATGTTATTTATGTATAATAATTAAGCTAACTTCTATGTACATAAATTTGAATTTTACTATAAGTAGTTGGGAAATCAGTAATAATATTTTTTAAAAACATTTAAAAAAACTTAATGATTTGAGCTCAGATTTGATAATTAGTGGATAATTCCAAACTTTTGTTTTTGGTCAACAATAATTCCAAACTCAATGTGTGAACTTATAAACTATTTTGAATTATATTGAAGAGTCAACTTCCCTAGTGAGACTGAGTCGATGTCCGCGTTTGGTAACATCCCAAATTATTTGGCATAATCAAGCTTTATAATTTATATGTAATAATACAGGATATAATTCATTTCATTCCACTTAGCACATTATTTGGCTTTCTCGTACGATAAATATATAATTTATTAAATTAAATGGGGAATTTGGTGGCTAATTATGTGTTCACTTTCTGTTTCATATAAGTATTATTATTGAAGTGTTTTCTCTATAATAGGAAACTTCTATATAACATCTCCAAATGCCTTTTTAAAGTTTGGCATTTTTACGATTAGTATGTGATGTATGAATATGAATACAATACAATTAATATGTGATGTATGAATATGAATACAATATAATTAATATAGATATGGTAATATATTTTTTTATTTTTTACGTGAAAAGTGTTTTATACAATGTCTGAGATAACATAACATGATAAAATAATATTTTTAAAAGTCTTTGTACATTAGAAAGACATGTGAGATAACATAACACGATAAAATAATATTTTTAAAAGTTTTTGTACATTAAAAAGACATGTCGTTTTTAGTTAAATTTAATTTATTGTGCACAAAATTTATAATTTAGATTAACAACAAATGAACTAAACTGTTATAACCAATGGCGCTTCAAAATTACGAACCCAAAATGATGGATGTTTTACATAAAGTTCACAGCACTTTCAAGACCCATTCTTATTCAAAATTTAATTATTATGGCACAAAATTATAATATTTTCGATAAAGAATAAATGAATTATAGTGATATGTAATTTTTCCCACCCCAAATTATGCAACAAAAAAGACTGGATGAATACTAATATACTATGATGTATCATGTATGGACACATGCATATTATAAATACAATAATTTTCGTAATTAGTTATGTAAAAGATTTTCGAAACGATATCGGACGTTTGAATCTGATTCAACATCATACGGTATTATGATAGTATAAAATAATATTTTTAAAAATATTTATAAACATATAATTAATCATATGTGTAAATAATCAAATATTCGGAAGGCTCATAGTCAATCGTTGAAATGATTAGGATTTAGGAGAATGCTTTACTTCAGAGTTGTTCGTACAATGCAAAGATCAATTCTTACCTTTTTGGCCTTGAACTTTTTCATTTTTTCCCCTTTTTAATTCTTTTGTGCCATTATTTTGAACACTTTTCTTAAATTTGGATTTGGTGGGATAAAATTTTATTTTTACCATATATGGAACGCTTAAATCACCCCGCCGTCCAATATCTATATTATGCTTTTTATTCTGACCAAAATTCCATTAATAATCAGCAAAACACAAATACATATATAAGATGAGAATCTTGATTTTGGCTATAAAATAATTTTAATTTTTCTAGATAGTTGTCTTGAAAAAGATAATTAATGAGGTAGGAAACACTAATTACTATAATAGTAGTGGATGTTCTAGTATAAACTTATATATATATATATATAATTGATTGCATAAAAAGTAGAATAGTAGTAAATCTAAGAAAATTTTGAAGACGATTTAAATTTTAAACGTTTTAAAATGCAATATATCCTAAATTTCTATATATGAAAAATGCAACTAAATTAAGTAAATATAAAGGGCCCTCCCAAACCAAAAAGTTTCTTGAAATTCATCTTACTTGGATGTATGAGCATATCACATGTCATAAAATGCATAAATCAATTCAGTTGCAAGCGCACTTCCAACTATAAATCCTATTCACAGCCTTAGGGTTCGTATATCTAATGTACGAATATTTTCCATTTTTTGTTCTATGCAGTAACGGATGCAAATATAGTCTGAATACGTCCCCGCTACGTGTCTGACATGATTAAAACAAAAAAAAGTATTTAAAAATTAAAAAAAATTCGACATGACGGAAACATGAAAATTTTTGAAAAAAATTAAAAATTTGAGGATTATATATTTTTAAAAAATGTATAAATTTACTAAAATGTATATTATATTAATTTAAATTTTTTATTTTGAATTTTTCTCGTAATATCATGCAAAATGTAATAATATTGTATATAATGACTTTAAATATTTAATTTGATATGGATGTATTTTATTTAAATTTGTAATATTGATTTCTCTTATAAATATCTTATTTTAAATTATTAATAAATATAAAAATATATATATTTATATATAATATAGTCGGGTTAAAACCATGTTATGTCCTAAATTTTTAAAGAAATCCGTATCGTCGTGTTGGTATCGTGACATATCCGTTTCATCGTTTCCATGCGTCATAGGTTCGTATCAATTGGCCTAGACTATCGGTTTTATGTTAAGTTCATATCAAATTATGTAAATTATCGATTCTCTATAACATAAGTTACAATTTTTGTATCGAAAACATAACTATCATTAGTTAAAAGAGTCATACACCTTAATTAAGCCCGACTTCTAACTTTGTACTAGTTTATCTCGTAAAAAATTAGTTATATTTACGATGAGATAAATATTTATTAGTATTATATATAATCAACTATATATAAATATTACGGTATTATTTAACATATTGTAAAATAATTCTTTTATTATTATTATTATTATTATTATAAAAATTATGGTGGGTGACTGAAATATATGGGGCCAATAATAATTGATGATTGTTTGTGATCACCCCACCTGATTTGCACATATTGCTGAGTACTTATCTGCTCCCTAAATTCCAACTTTTCAAGAATATATCATCAATGTTTAGAATTATTAAGCAAAAGACAAATAATAAGTGGAATCAGTGAAGGTACCCATAATTTTGTGAAACCGACCACATAATATATATATATATATATATACTCTTCCACAAATAATTAATTAAAATTGGATAACTTTAATTTACTCCAGCATCATAATACTATTTTAATTTTTTTAATTCTAATTGAAAGTATGATAATTTATTTAATTTTGTATATCAAACTAAATTAATTGTGGGCTATTGCTTTATTATATAGAGTAGTATTTTTATGCAAACATCCACATTAATAAATTTGGAATACAATTTAATCAGCTACTCTTTGAAGTCGTTTACTTCTATATATTAAGATGGATGAGTTATTTTGCAATCCATAATAAATTATTTACTTTAATTGGTGATGGACCTTGGTTTAAGAGCAAGCCCGGTAGATTTATAGGAATAAGTATGAGATATTTACCTTCTACAAATGTCGTTGTTAATTTGTCTATCTCAAACAACTAATGTAAACATGGTTCGATAAATTAGCCCAATTTTTATATTTTACTAGGCAAAACCTATTGGATTACTCTCTAGTGAAGTACACGACTTCTTTGTCTTTTTGATAAGTTCTTTTAACAATATTACTATTTATTTATTAATTTTTTTCTATAGTTCGTTTAACAAGCATATAATACTAATGTCACAATTACGTTATATATCATAATTGATTTACCATTGTAGATACTAATTAATGATATTAGTCTTTTACCGGAATAATTATTTTGGGTATGAAATATTTTAATTATTTTAATTAAATTTTATTTTTAAAATTGTTAAAAGTGTCTATAATTAAAAAAAAACAGATTATTTAATAATGGGTCTATAATAGAATTATTTTTCTTTATATATGGAAGAATTAAAAGAATAATCCATTAGTGATGAGATATTAGACGGCGTCCACGTTAATATGTATGGGTACTTTGTGTTCGTGACATGATATCTTTCAATTCAACTATATATAATACCACGTGTTTAAATGCTTCCTATTTTTGGTTTTGCCTTTTGATAGTTATGACCTATGGAGTGCTTTGCAACAATGTTTTAGTTTATATAATTTGTGCAAGTGTCCTAGTTATATAGTGTCAAGAATTTCAATGCGGCTATGTTTGGTGGTAGAAATTTGTCTATCTTTAATTAAATATTAGGAATTTAAATTATTATTTTGAGTATGATATTATTAATATTTGGTTGTAAACTGTACGGTTGTATCATATTTTGAAGAGTTGATTATAATCTAGTAAAGATATAGTCATATAGTAATCGACGACTACAGAAAACTAAGTAAATAATTTTAATTTGTTTATTAATAAGTACTCGGTGGATGGTTTTAATTTTTTATATTTAAAAAAAGAAAAAGAAAAAACAACCAGTTTCATAAGAAAGCATGTGCACATCTAACATCTTATAAGAAGAAAGTTTTATTTTGGTGAATTGAATTTTTTGATAGAATAACTTTTCATGAGGTGACATCACATTGCATGAACGCTTTCTTATTTAAATATGTAATGGAGAATTATATTTAACTACCTTGCTATTAGGCCTAATTACAACACAATTCATCTAGGTTCGTTTATTACATTTAAGTCCCTAACATTACATTCTGTTAGTGGTCCTTAGGGTTATGTTATGTCATTCAAAAAATACCACTGATTTGTTGTTAAATTCATAATTTGTAGGTATTGTTTTGTTTATTTTTGTAAATTGTAGGGATGATTTTGTAATTTTGGTCATATATTCAATGCAACAGTCATACAATTGTCATGAGTATAAGTGTACTTTTATAAATTCCATTAGGAACTTCAGTTCGAATAAGATGTATGGGGACTAAAATGTAAATTTTCTATCTAGATGAATTACATTGTAATTAGGCCTAATAATATGATAATCAAATGTGATTATCCCAATATCTAATCATGATATTTTACTTTTAATTCTTACCTGAGTATCAACGTCATATTAGTAACGGATTAAAAAAAACATCATCTCAAATAACATAATATATCATCTTATCATGTTATTTTTCTAAATTATGATCATTTGAATGTAAAATTCTATTTACCTGTGCAACAACTCAAACACGAGACCTAAGACTAAACTAACATATATAACATCGAACCTCTAATTAAAAAAACCACTTAATAGTACAAAAATCATTACAATAATAATATATATAAAAAATATATATGACTCATCGTGCACATTTAATACATTTCTAAAAGAAACGCTATAAGAAAACATACGCAATCTAGTTAAAAATTTTGAGGGAAATATTTCAATATTTTTTTCGCAAGTTTGAGGGAGTCATACTAAATGAAAATTTTTATTCCATTATATGAAATACGTTTATGCCATTAATCTTTTAAAATCATAGACGGAGCCCCTAAATTTTGATTTTTTTTATTTTTACATATATATTTTAGAAAAAATTTATTTTCGCTTATTTTCGTCCCCTAATTGCATATTTCACTCCTTTTATTTTAAAATACATTACAATTTCACTACTTCTAAAATAAATAAATATATATTTTTAATATTATAAAATTTCGGTCCCTATCATAAATCCTGGCTCCGTCCCTGTTTAAAATGACAGATTGTTTGTTCACTTAGACATAACAATTATCGAAGCAATGATGTACAATACTTCTACTTAACATTGCAACATAAAACGAAGAAAAACAAGAACTTATCCTTATATATATCATTTTCTGCCTTTTTAAGTTCAAAAATGGTTATCAATTATTTAGTACCCAGTCATCTTCCTATTGTATTTTTAATGGAGCATTTTAAACCGTGAAACCAATAAAATTATGCTAATATATTTCTTTAGGCATGTTAAAAAAAATCATTACCCTCGTGTATATTATGATATATATATATATTGAATTATATCTATACCCCAAACGAATTTTTAAATAATAGAACACCCCCACATTTAGATTAAATAACATAAAACACTCAAATAAAATTTTAAATTACAAATGACCCATTTTCGGTGGAATTTTTTATTCTCCAAGCAAATAAAAATCAACAATTGCGAATTTGCCACAAGTTACCATCACTCCATCTAATGATTTCAATTAGGTAGAATAAAATAAAAAAATGAATTGTGAGGAATTTAAGGTTGTAAGATTGGTCGGAAAAGACAGCAACGGGGGCGGCCCCCATTAGAGTGGGTTGACCGTCAGCGTTGCGGCAGTGCTGTTCCAAAGTGCGACTAATCTAAGACGCGCTTTTTTAATTATTATTATGGCCACGATATATACACGGAGTAAATAGTTTTTTATTATTAATATGATCATATTCATAAATTGCATGCAAACGTGATTCAATCACCGTGATTGTATTGTGAAGGTGTTGATATTTTCATTTTTCAAATTAAACATAATTCTTATTGATTTGTTTTTATATAAAATACTAAATATTTTCCCAACGTAGATATATTATATTTGGTTAATATTATGCTATATAATCTCTAAAATTGTGCTATCTAGACACGTGCGAATTATATAATATGTATTATCGTTCATATAAAATTAGTAATTTTATTTGTATTTAGGTATTGTGTTAGAAGAGGAATCCGATAAATGTGGTAGGCTAAATGAATTTTTTTGTCGGATAATTTTTGAATGATTAATTAAACATCCCTTAAACTATTTATTATCGATAATGTAGTTTATGTTGTCGTCCTCGATGCAATCAACGTTCGAAGAAATTTGAAGTGTACTAATGACTTTTCCTAAATGAAAGGATTCCAATCAAACTATAAAATAAACTAATCAGTTGGGTGAGATAATTAATTAATATAAAAGTTAATAAATGAGTCCAAAATTAAATATTATATTATTTAATAATTTTATATATTTTCATAACTCAATCCAATTGAATTAATTTTTAGTACGTATCAAAAGAAACCACTCCGAAACTAAACACTATTTAACTTTTTAGATATTAATTTTCTTTTTCACTAATAAATTTGTACTCGATGTTTGGGAAAAATAAAAAAATTATTATTATTTTAAATATGTGCTCAAATCAAAATTTTCATATTAAAATATGTTTTAGATTTTTTTAAAATATAATCACTAGATTATGATAGGTAAATATATAAAATAGAATAAGATAGTATGATATTAATAAAATAAAAATTAAAAAAGAAAAAGGAGATCCGTATACAATATCGAAAAGGGCCTGATTGTGAGTCTCATCATAAGTCCATAATTTACCAAGACCGAATATTAATTGATCTGAACCCAAACTGATTTGGATTATTAAAGCGGTCCAATAGTAGTGGGCTACGGCCCATAATTAAAAAATTTATAATATTTTTGGCTCTTTAATAATAAATAAGTTTATGTATATTATTACATCAAAGAAAATATTAATTCTGCTTAGGGACTAAAAAGTCGGATAATGTGGGATAAATCTCCAGTTTGACATTATATTTTTACTTAACTCTCCATTTTGGCAAAATGTCGTATGATCTTCACATAATGTCCTACTTAAAATACTTATCAAAATATATTGTATAATTTTCACAAAATATAGTACTAAAACGTTCTAATGCCTTATTTATATCTTATTATATTGTATAATTTTATGGGGAGTAAAATAAAAATATTTCAAACTGATAGAGAGTTATTTCAAATTGTTCCTAAAAAGTGTTGAAAAACCAAATAAGTGGAATCATTTAAAATGTGTGAGACAACAAAGAAATTAATTTCATCTTAAATTTATGAGCACAAAAATATTTTTTTTTTCAAATTTAAGTTACTGCTTTTCACACAGACGTCTGTTAACATTTTCTATCTATTTTTTGAATTCAAGAACAAAATTATAAAATATAAAAGTAGAATATTGGGAAAAAAAATTAAAAAAAAGAATTATAAAATATTGGGACCCAAATTGCAATTTTCTCTTAGAATATCCTTTTTTATTCTTAGGATAAGGAAAATCGGAAACCAGGATTTTCCGTATTGCCAAACAGACCCTAAAGAGGCGGTTCCCGTCTATAAATACAGCGCCTAACCCTTCATGCCTTCTCTTGATTCCCAATGCTTCCTTCTCCAAAAGGGGCGGATGCAGATCTCTGAAAAACCTCACAAAATTAACGGCTAACAGATATTTAAATCGGATTAAACCTCAATTTAAGGGAAGAAACCTGAATTTTTTGCTATAAATCTTTCCGAAGATCAGAGATTTCTGTAATTCAACTACGCCGCCGCCGCCATGGATTTGCGGTTCCCGTTTTCACCGGCGGAGGTCGCCAAAGTCCGCGTAGTCCAATTCGGCATACTGAGTCCCGATGAGATCGTAATTTGCTGTTTTTTGCTCTGCTGTTTATTGTTCAGTTCTGTGTGAGTGAGTTTTGAGCGGATTTCAGTTGGAAAATAGGTGTTCATGGTGTGAATATGTTGTTTTTTTGCAGAGGCAAATGTCTGTGGTGCATATAGAGCACAGCGAGACGATGGAGAGGGGTAAGCCGAAGGTTGGCGGTCTGAGCGACCCGAGGTTGGGGACGATTGACCGGAAGATGAAGTGTGAGACTTGTATGGCTAACATGGCTGAGTGTCCCGGTCACTTTGGTCACCTTGAGCTCGCTAAACCAATGTTTCATATTGGGTTCATGAAGACTGTGCTGAGCATTCTGCGTTGCGTTTGCTTCAATTGCTCCAAAATTCTAGCTGATGAGGTATATCTGGTGTTGGATGCCTTAGGTCGCAAAATTTGGGAGTGATCAGGGATTGATTGTCTCGGATTTTTGTTCCCTAGGAATTCAATTGCATACAAAGCATGATTTGCTTGTTAATGCTTGGTTGGTTGTGTCTGGTTTTTAGACCTCTTATGCCAGTTTAAATTACACGTGTGGATTTGTGGAGGGGCAATAGAACAGAGGTAAGAGAGATGGGGAAAACTAAATTCTCTAAAACATCTTAAAGCTTCTGCCTGTATGTCTACTTGTGAGAAGTTCTGTAGTGAATAGTGTATAGTGAACTGCCACCGAGTAGTTTGCTAATATTGTGAAGTGTGCACAATGTGCTAGATAGGTGGTGAATGCTTGCATTATACTGATGACCATCCCGAACGAAGGCTGAAGCAAAAATTATTCTTTTTAATCTCCATGCCAATATGACTATGTCCGGGGCTAAGCTAAATGAATAATGCTGCATGATCCATAGCAGTTGTTTGTACTATCTATATAAATGCCCTTACCTGTAACCTTCTGAAAGGAAACATCATTGATATATTTACAGGGAAATATATTTTGTGTAACTGTTATTTGGTTTTGCTTTTAAAATTTCCAGGACGAACCCAAGTTCAAGCAAGCGATGAGAATCAGAAACCCGAAAAATAGACTGAAAAAGATATTAGATGCCTGCAAAAACAAAAGCAAATGTGAAGGAGGTGATGAGATTGATGTGCATAGTCAAAGTACTGATGAACCTGTTAAGAAGAGTAGGGGAGGATGTGGTGCTCAGCAACCAAAAATTTCTATTGATGGGATGAAAATGGTTGCTGAATACAAGCTTCAAAAGAAGAAAAATGATGACCCGGAGCAGATGCCTGAACCTGTTGAAAGGAAACAGCAACTTTCTGCTGAGAAGGTATTGCATTCCAGCATCACAACTAGAAATTTGCTTTTACATTTGAATCACTGTCACTTGTTTGGTTGATGCATGATTCTAGTTTCAATAATTTGGACATTCCTTTTCATTTCAGGTGCTTAGCATTCTAAAAAGAATAACCGATGAAGATTGTATGTTGTTGGGCTTGAATCCAAATTTTGCCCGTCCAGACTGGATGATTCTTCAAGCACTTCCTATTCCTCCTCCTCCTGTTAGACCTTCTGTCATGATGGATACCTCTTCTAGGAGTGAGGCATGTCCCTTCCACTTGATATCTGCAGTTTTCCATGACGTGTATCCAAATTATTAGACTACCATTGTTACGTTTGTGGTTATAATAAGTATGTCTAGTTTGGTCTTGTAACTTTTGAGTAAGCTACAATAACCACTTGCCTAGGTGTAGCACATCTAAGTTGTAGGAAAACCTGATTCCAAATCTCTCAATGCAGGATGATTTAACTCATCAATTGGCCATGATCATTCGTCACAATGACAACTTAAAGAGGCAGGAGCGGAATGGGGCTCCTGCTCACATTATCTCAGAGTTTGCACAATTGCTTCAGTTCCATATAGCCACATACTTTGACAATGAATTACCAGGACAGCCAAGGGTATGGTTCTTTCTTCCATAAATTGACACTATGTATTTAGTTTGAATACCAGTTGTCTAATCAGTAAAATATCTCTGGTATACTATAGGCTACCCAAAGATCCGGTAGACCTATCAAATCAATTTGTAGCAGGCTTAAGGCAAAAGAAGGTCGTATAAGAGGTAATTTGATGGGTAAAAGGGTGGATTTTTCGGCTCGGACTGTGATTACGCCTGATCCAACCATTAATATTGATCAACTGGGGGTACCTTGGAGTATTGCTCTAAATCTCACATATCCAGAAACTGTAACTCCTTATAACATCGAAAGGTTACTTTCAGTTTTCTCTTTTTCTTTGACATTTAGCCTCCTCCATTTTGGTTTGGTTATTCAGCAGAACTTGTCATTGAAACAGATTGAAAGAACTTGTGGAATATGGACCTCATCCTCCTCCAGGGAAAACTGGTGCAAAATATATAATTAGGGATGATGGACAGAGGCTTGATCTCCGTTACCTGAAGAAAAGCAGTGATCAGCATCTGGAACTTGGATATAAAGTGAGAATTCATGTTCTACATGTGAAAATTATATTGCCAAAATGGCGTGCTATGATTTTGGCTTAATTTATGTCATCAATGTGCAGGTGGAGCGACACTTAAATGATGGAGACTTTGTCCTGTTCAATAGGCAACCTAGTCTCCATAAAATGTCTATTATGGGGCATAGAATTAAGATTATGCCTTACTCAACCTTCCGCTTGAATTTATCTGTTACCTCACCCTACAATGCTGATTTTGATGGGGATGAAATGAACATGCACGTTCCCCAATCATTTGAGACTAGAGCTGAGGTGCTGGAACTAATGATGGTTCCAAAATGCATTGTGTCGCCCCAAGCAAACCGGCCTGTAATGGGAATTGTGCAGGACACACTTTTGGGATGCCGCAAAATTACTAAGAGAGATACCTTTATTGAGAAGGTGGCATCCATTGCATTCCTTTTCTTAAATGATGTAAGTGGCAACTATCTATAACCATTTTTAATTTATCGTTACGGTTTCGTGCAGGATGTTTTCATGAATATTCTGATGTGGTGGGAGGATTTTGATGGCAAAATACCTGCTCCAGCAATTTTGAAACCAAGGCCTCTGTGGACTGGAAAACAAGTCTTCAATTTAATCATACCAAAACAGATAAATTTGTTGAGATACTCAGCTTGGCATCAAGAAGGTGAAAAAGGATTTATAACTCCCGGGGACACTCAAGTACGAATAGAAAAAGGGGAGTTACTATCTGGCACTCTATGCAAAAAAACTCTTGGGACATCGACTGGCAGTCTCATACATGTTATTTGGTATGATCCTTTAGACTTCTTGCGTCCAGAATTATTACGTATTTGTTATGGACTTTGTGATAGTAGTGAGAATTCTTGTTGCTATCATATAAGGTAAGGAAACTTTGTACTAGTTTGCCCCAAAATTTATTGATGCTATCTCATTTCCATGATGAACCAAAATAAGATCCCGTGCCACAGTAAACTAGGTTTGGGATGATCACAAACCTTAATATCTTTCAAAGGTGGACGTCATGGTATTCTCAGGATATCTATGAACCACTCGTTTTCACCTAATAACTAAGCAGTTTTTTGTTCATCCAGTTTGGCACCTCTACATAGCTTAGCTGTATCAAAATCCAAGCATTTGAAGTAGATGATTAAGCTCTCTTTACTGTGTATTCATGACTTACATATGTTACCTTCTTGTTTAATAAGCTCTCTCTTTACTGTGTATTTATGACATACATATGTTATCTTCTTGCTTATTTGAATATCGAACAACATTTCTCTGATTTTTGGAGACATGACTTCTTATAGAGGATTAAATGTGGGCCTAGCAACAGCAACGAGTAGCATAGGCTAGATCCTTTTTATGTCAAAAATATGTAGCTAAACTGAATAGTTCAGGAAATGGTGTTGAAGCTTCTCAATGTTGCCTTGGGAAAGATCCTTCAGTATTTATTCGTATTTGACTGAGATTAATGCTTTCAGGGAGGAGGTCGGTCCAGATGCAGCTCGGAAATTTTTGGGGCACACTCAATGGCTTGTCAACTATTGGCTTTTGCAGAATGCATTTAGCATGGGAATTGGTGATACAATTGCTGATGCTGCAACCATGGAAAAGATTAATGAAACTATTTCAAATGCAAAGAATGAGGTGAAAGAACTAATTAGAGCAGCTCAAGAGAAGAATTTGGAGGCTGAACCTGGTCGGACAATGATGGAATCATTTGAAAACAGAGTGAACCAGGTTTGTTTAACTGATAATTTGCTACCAACATCTTATGGAGCCTGATTTTTATTTATTTACCTATCTTTTGCGTTGATTAGGTGTTGAATAAGGCTCGAGATGATGCTGGAAGCAGTGCGCAGAAGAGCTTGTCAGAAAGTAACAACCTCAAAGCTATGGTTACTGCCGGATCGAAGGGAAGTTTTATCAACATTTCTCAGATGACTGCTTGTGTGGGGCAGCAGAATGTTGAAGGCAAACGAATTCCTTTTGGATTCATAGATCGGACACTACCACACTTCACCAAAGATGATTTTGGTCCAGAGAGTCGTGGTTTTGTGGAGAACTCTTACCTTCGAGGATTGACTCCTCAAGAGTTCTTCTTCCATGCTATGGGAGGTAGGGAAGGTCTTATAGATACTGCTGTGAAAACTTCTGAGACTGGATATATTCAGAGGCGATTGGTGAAGGCTATGGAGGACATCATGGTTAAGTATGATGGGACTGTAAGGAATTCCTTAGGGGATGTGATTCAGTTTCTCTATGGGGAAGATGGTATGGATGCTGTTTGGATTGAATCACAACCCCTGGAGTCGTTGAAGCTGAAGAAATCAGATTTCAATAATATGTACAGATATGAGATTGATAGTCCAAACTGGAATCCTAGTTACATGTTGCCGGAAGCTGTGGAAGACTTGAAAACAATTCGGGAAATCCGTAGTGTGTTTGATGCAGAGGTTCAGAAACTCGAAGCTGATAGGCTGCAGCTTGGGACAGAGATTGCAACCACTGGTGACAACTCTTGGCCACTGCCTGTTAATATTAAGAGGCTTGTCTTAAATGCACAGAAGACTTTCAAAGTTGATTTCCGGAGACCTTCTGATATGCACCCAATGGAGATTGTGGAAGCTGTTGATAAGTTACAAGAAAGGCTTAAGGTGGTTGTTGGTGATGATTATCTGAGTATGGAAGCCCAAAAGAATGCCACACTTTTCTTTAATATACTGCTTCGCAGTGCCTTGGCCAGTAAAAGGGTTCTGAAGGAGTACAGGCTTACTCGTGAAGCTTTTGAGTGGGTTACTGGTGAGATAGAATCTCGTTTTCTGCAATCTCTTGTTGCAGCTGGGGAAATGATAGGATGTGTTGCTGCACAATCTATTGGTGAACCTGCTACTCAGATGACTCTTAATACCTTCCATTATGCTGGTGTGAGTGCCAAGAATGTCACTTTAGGTGTACCGAGGTTGAGAGAAATTATTAATGTTGCTAAGAAAATCAAGACACCTTCTCTGTCTGTATACCTGAAGCCTGATGTGAGTAAAACTAAGGAGAGGGCGAAAAATGTCCAGTGTGCTCTAGAGTATACAACCTTAAGGAGTGTGACCCAAGCAACGGAGGTGTGGTATGATCCAGATCCTATGAGCACTGTTATTGAGGAAGATGTTGAGTTTGTGAAGTCTTATTACGAAATGCCGGATGAAGAGATCGACCCGGACAAGATCTCTCCATGGTTGCTTCGTGTTGAGTTAAACCGAGAAATGATGGTAGATAAGAAGCTCAGCATGGCAGATATTGCAGAAAAAATCAATCTTGAATTTGATGACGATCTTACGTGCATATTTAATGATGATAATGCTGAAAAGCTGATCCTCCGTATTCGTATCATGAATGATGAAGCCCCAAAGGGTGAATTACAAGACGAATCAGCTGAGGATGATGTATTTCTCAAAAAGATTGAGGGTAACATGCTTACTGAAATGGCTCTTAGAGGCATACCTGATATCAATAAAGTCTTCATTAAAAATGGTAAAGTCAACAAATTTGATGAGAACGAAGGATTCAAGGCAGAGAATGAATGGATGCTCGACACAGAAGGTGTCAATCTTTTAGCTGTCATGTGCCACGAGGATGTGGATCCCAGGAGGACGACAAGCAACCATTTGATTGAAGTTATTGAAGTTCTTGGAATTGAGGCTGTTCGTAAAGCGTTGCTTGATGAGCTGCGTGTTGTCATATCTTTTGATGGCTCTTATGTGAATTATCGACATTTGGCAATTTTGTGTGATACCATGACTTATCGGGGTCATTTAATGGCCATCACCCGTCATGGCATTAACCGAAATGATACTGGTCCAATGATGAGATGTTCGTTTGAAGAAACTGTTGACATTCTTCTCGATGCTGCTGTATTTGCAGAAAAGGATTGCCTTAAAGGTGTCACTGAGAATATCATGTTAGGTCAGCTTGCTCCTATTGGCACAGGCGACTGCAGCTTGCTTCTGAATGAAGAGATGTTGAAACAAGCTATCGAGATCCCTTTGCCAAGTTACATGGACGGAGGGCTCGATTTTGGCATGACACCTGGCAGGTCCATGGCAACCCCATATCATGAGGGCATGATGTCACCAAATTATTTGTTGAGCCCAAATCTTCGGTTATCTCCTGTAACAGATGCTCAATTCTCTCCTTATGCTCATGGCTTGGCATTTTCTCCTTCATCATCACCTGGATACAGTCCATCATCACCTGGATACAGTCCATCATCTCCTGGATATAGTCCTACCTCTCCTGGATATAGTCCTACTTCTCCTGGATATAGCCCGACTTCCCCAACCTATAGTCCTAGTTCACCTGGGTATAGCCCAACAAGTCCTGCATATTCGCCCACAAGCCCATCTTATTCACCTACTTCACCCACTTACAGCCCGACATCTCCTAGCTATAGCCCGACTTCTCCTAGCTACAGTCCCACATCTCCAAGTTATAGCCCCACATCTCCTAGCTATAGCCCGACTTCTCCTGCATATAGCCCCACATCTCCTGCTTACAGCCCTACATCTCCTGCTTACAGCCCTACTTCTCCATCTTACAGCCCTACTTCACCCTCATACAGCCCTACTTCTCCATCCTACAGCCCGACTTCTCCTTCCTACAGCCCGACCTCTCCATCTTACAGCCCCACTTCCCCTTCTTACAGCCCTACTTCTCCTGCCTATAGCCCGACATCACCGGGCTACAGCCCAACTTCACCGAGTTACAGTCCAACCTCTCCGAGTTACAGTCCTACCTCACCAAGTTACAACCCTTCAGCAAGATACAGCCCGTCTCTTGCATATTCACCTACGAGTCCAAAGATTGGACCTTCAAGTCCTTACAGCCCCTCCTCTCCAAGTTACAGGTAATTGTGGGTGCGAAGTTTTGCTTCATATTGGTAATATTGACTCGTGATTATGTGAAACACTAAGGGGGTGTTTGCAAAAACCTTCTGCATTTGGAGAAGTTAATGTAAGATGAGATATAAAACTTGTAGTAAAAGTTGGGAGTGTTTGGAGAAGAGAAGTACCCCTACACTTAGCTGAAAACCCACCTCGGGAGTTGGTTGAGTTCTTGGCCAGCTTCTAGCTTCTTTTACTCCCTTAATTTTGCTAAATGCAGAACATGTTACTCCCCAGAAATTAGGTGAAGTTTAGCCAGTTATTAATAGTATTCAAGGATGGCTAGCCATAAGTAGCTGGAATTATTTGATAAATGAGTTTTTTCTGGAAGAGTGTCTTTGATTCAAAAGAGAAATTATACTGTCCCTGGCTTACCTTCTCTGCCATTTCACTAGTTTAACAAAATCAAGTTGATTCTGTTGTTTTTTTAATCTATTTGTTTGATAAGTGATATTAATATGACATGCTTCTGTTTTGAATACACGTCGCAGATTATCGGTAAACAGTTCGTTATGTGATTAACAATTTTCTTTTATCTCATTGTTTGCAGCCCAACATCACCTTCATATTCTCCAACATCTCCATCGTATTCGCCCTCAAGTCCAAGTTACAGTCCAAACAGGTATGTTCACAATGTCAACTAATTGCTTTGTTCTTATGTTTTCTTTTTCTGACTTTCTGCACCTCAAATACCCTTTTTTCAACAAAGCTGCCTTTTCGTACTCCTAATTGTTTGATTTAAAATTAAAATTTGTCATTTTAATAAATAATATATAATTTAATAATTAGAAAACATTCATGTCATTCCTGAACTCTGCTTCTGCCAGGTTGATTGATTAGTTTACAAGTCCTCTTATGTGACTACACTACATCACTTGGATTCTTCTGTGGAGACTATAATTTTACTTGACGATTAACCAGAAAAAGGAATAGAGAACTGTCGCAGATGATTTTTTTTCTTTCTTTTCTGTCTAATTTGTGGTTATGGTTTTCAGCCAGCATAACTCTACTAGCCCAGACTATAGTCCTAGCTCTCCACCGCAATACAGGTGAGCCTCGAGTACTCCGCACTGTCACATTCTTGTATATATATATATATATATGCATGTTATAACTGTTTGGTGTATATATTATACGTTGCAATTGTTTGGTTCTGACCTCTACTCCTCTGCAGCCCAAGTGCTGGATACTCCCCGAGTGCACCAGGGTACTCCCCATCTTCGACGAGCCAATACACACCCCGAACAACCGATGATAAGAACGGTAAAGATGACAAGAGTGGCCGTTGATACTTGCATCAAGCTAATAGCAATAGTGTTGGTCATCAACGAAGGCAGCATGACAACGTCTCGAGTCTCTCATAAGAACTGAATGAATGATGTCTACCGTCTAATACGCATTCGTCTTGTTGAAGTATGTTAGCACTAAAAGCTCCTTACTCTGCAATTTGAGGTTCTTGGATTTGAATTATATTGGGACCTGTAAAAATCTGTATAATTATGGTGACAAATGAATACTACTTCCATTTTTCGTACGAATTCTGGACTTACCGAACAATTCTTGTACCTTTGTAATGAAATGGAGAATGTATTAACGTGATAAGCAGCACTGCTCTATGATGAAGATGAATGTGAATTTTATTTTTTTGTCAGAATAAATGTGTACTAATATTGTATACCAAGTCTACAAGTTACATGTGTTGATGTTAAATTAGTGTTTCCGGATGCTTAAAAATGTTGTTTTCTATTTAGATTCTTAATATTTTTCTTTAACTAAAGTTGAAGTTTTTGCAAATACTAGGTTAATTTTTAAAGAAGTTACTTAAGATAAAGGTATTAAAGTTTCTGCGCCAATATATTTAAACTGAGTCTGTATTTCCTGATTTACTGCAAAGTACCTTGTAAACTCGCTTGTTGAAAGCTATAAGCTTTATTCATTAAAGAAAATATCACTATAAGATCTTTTATAATATTCATATTGAAAGCATCATTCGTTTAAGAAATTATCACCATATAATATCTTTTATAATATTCATCCCAAAAATATTTGGTCTAACATAGAGAAAGAAGCCATCTAATTTGGAACGTTCTCCCATCATGAGAGTTATAAGAAAACACTACTGTATTTAGGTATTATTTTTTATTATTTGTATTATATTAATCAATCAAAACATATATATAGGTGCACAAGAAAGATTATAACGGATTAATTTGAAAGATCAATACCTTTTTCAAACAACAAATTCAAATCACAATTAAATAAATCAAAAACCACAAAAATTTTACAAACATGTTCTCGATAGACCATCGCATCAGCAAAAACATTATTAATCCTTTCGATATGAACAACCTCATAAACCCACAACTTACTAATAAACTTATCACAATCTCCAAAAATGAGCCCAAGAGATTACTCCTCAACGTTCTTTTAATATCTCTAGCCCAAGCGATGCCCCTAAATTCAACATACAACATATTAATTATTACATATCTAATCTTATTTTCATTTTCATATTCATAGAAACAAATTTCAGATATCCAATCAAAATAGGCCCATCAACAAAAAAAGACCATTTTTAAAAAGAGGCATTTTACTTTGGCCCATAAATATACAGAAAAGGCCCAAAGCAACTTCAGGCCTGGCCCAATTCATAATTAAATTATTTAATATAAATAAGGACAAGAAAAATAATAAAATAAAAAAGAAAAATCTAACAGTACCCACACGAGCTCTGTAGAACAATAAATTCGCTAATATTCAGATAAACCTCTCTCACTCCTCATTTCTCTCTCTCTCTCTCTATTTTCTGCATTGCGGCTAGGGTTTCACCAAACCCTACTCTTCCTTTTTCTCCATCGTTCTTCTACGATTTTTAGATCTGTTCATTTTGCACTGGATTTGAATGAATATGGAACTTAATTGAGGGATTCTACTTTGGAGTAATCTCAAAGTGAGGGGTTTGCTATTCGTGCTGTGAGGGGAGAAATGGCGACAGTGAACCCGTTCGATTTGCTTGGGGACGATGATGCGGAGGACCCGTCGCTGCTCATTGCTGCTCAGCAAAAGGCTGAGGCGAAGAAGGCCGTAGCTCCGGCGGCTAAGGCGGCCGGAGCTAAGCAGACGCAGAATAAGACGGCGGCGCAAGCTAAGCTCCCCTCCAAGCCTCTTCCGCCAGCTCAGGCTGGTAAGCGAAATATGATAATGGATTTAGAGTTGATGTTTTGTTTTGGTTTCTGGATTTTTGTATGCAGTGTCAGTGTGCTTGATGTTATTGGTTGGATGAGTTACAACTGATTTTATGTGTGAATATGGAAAAAAAAATTGATTTGATGTTTATCTTGGAGGTGATAGGACTTCTATTTTTTTATGGTTAGTCAATTTGAATGAGAATGTGGTTAGCTTTTTGCCGAGAAGGGGAATGCTTGCAGCAATATTTTGAATCTCCTGTCATATGTGGAATTCCTGTCTTGTCAGTTACAATTAGAGCTTGCCGACACAATTCTGTTGGGGGAAATTGTTGTCCTTTGATTTTATTTTAATTGAAGGAAAGAATGGGAATAGAAGGCATGGGTTTTATAATCGGTTTGTGTTAACGCTGGGATGTTTTGAAATAAATTGGTTTGGATGATATCTTAACTTCCGATGATTGTTGAGTTGGTGGGAAGTTGGTTTGATTCAGAAAATTTATTAGCTTAATTGTGCAATATGTTTGGTGCGGGGATTGCCTTGTTATGACTTGGAATTTAGTGTACAGCAAGAAGGTTCTTTGACTAGTAGATTAACATGTGTCTTTGCTGCAGGGAATAGCATTTTGAGTGTGCTTGACTAGTAGAAGGTTCTTTGACTAGTAGATTAACATGTGTCGAAACGTTTTTACTGCTTTTGCCTGTTTCTGTTACGGAGCATTTATTAGATTTGACTTCTCGTAACAGCCATGTTGATTTGATTGCTATCAAGTTGATTTGATTCTATGCCCTTGTACTGCATGTTATATGCTATTTTTGGTTCTTATTGTACTCACTTTCTACCATTTCCATTTGAGCAGTCAGAGAGGGAAAATCTGAATTTGGACAAGGTGGTCGTGGAGGGCGTGGATATGGTAGAGGTGGACGTGGTGCAGGTGGCGGATCCTACAGAAACTCCTATAATGAAAATTCATATGGAAACAGAGACATCTCTGCTGGTCAAGGAGCACCTGATGAGGCTGATGCTGGAAAACCTTATGAAAGGCGTGGTGGCTATGGTGGACCTCGTCCATTCCGTGGCGGGAGGAGAGGTGGCTTCAGCAATGGTGAAGCAGGGGAAAGTGAGTTTGACCGTCCTCGTAGGCAATTCGATCGCCGCAGTGGAACTGGGCAAGGGTGTGTTTTACACTCACTATTTGTTCCTTCCATTTCGGATATCGACTGTTTTCTCAATGTAAACTGAATTCATGTGCAGATATGAGGTAAAACGTGAAGGAGCTGGCCGAGGTAACTGGGGATCCCAGGGTGATGAACTGGCTGAGTGAGTTTTTGCCTTTTGCCATTATACTTTTTCAATTTAATGGCATATGTATAACTTGTTGCAGTTATTTCACTGTACTGGTTGATTAATTTCTTTTCCATTTATAGAGTGGCTGAAGGTGTTGTCAACGAAGGTGATCAAGGTCTTAATGCTGAGAAGCCTCCTAGAGAGGAGGATGCTGCAGCGGATGGGGAGAAGGAAACTGCCAAGGGTGAAGCTGAAGAGAAGGAACCTGAAGCCAAAGTGAGTCTTTGCGTATTAATTCCTAATGTTGTGAATGAACTTCTTGTCTGGATTCGGACGTTTGTGTCCGTTCGTATATGAAAATTTTGTTATTCCTTTATACACTTGTTTTCTCACATTTACAAGCTTGTAATCTTTTCCGCTGTTATTTTGACTGCTTAGGGAATTCCTGCATGTACTATTATATCTATATCTTGCACTCGACATATAGGCTTTGCTCAAGCAGTTACCTTTAGTTGCTGAGCTTTAAATTCAGTTAGTGATCGGTGGCATAGCTATTGATTTTTAATATAAAATCTATCCTAGATTGAGTTTTGACTCTCTGAAGTAACCGTTCCTTCAAATTGCAGGAGATGACACTGGAGGAGTATGAGAAGGTTCTGGAGGAGAAAAGAAAAGCTCTGCAGGCTCTTAAAACTGCTGAGTCAAGGAAGGTTGATGCCAAAGAGTTTGCATCCATGCAACAACTCTCAAACAAGAAAGCTAATGATGATATATTCATCAAATTGGTGATCACTTAAACTTCTTATCTACTATTCTCGAGCTTACTTTTTTGTTTTGATGTTGTTGACCCTAAACCATTCCTTTCTGTAGGGCTCTGAGAAGGATAAAAAGAAAGAGTTAGCTGAGAAAGAAGAGAGGGCCAAGAAGGTACTATTTTATGTCAATACGTCCTTACTTATTCGAGCATTTGGCACTGAATTGTTGTCATCTACATGTTTTTATGGCGACCACTGCAAAATATACATGTTGGGTGTTTTGGTTTATATGCTGGGCCTATTAAGTGGTCAAGGCCCCCATCAATTAGTAATGGATCTTCTGGATATGTTTTTGTGATTTGACTTACAAACAGGAATGAATATTAACTAACAGATTTGACACTTCCCTTTCTCTCTCTCTCTCTCTCCCTCCCTCCCTCTATCTCTCTCTCGTGTTTTCAGTCTGTGAGCATCAATGAGTTCTTGAAGCCAGCTGAGGGGGAGAAGTACTACACTCCCGGGGGCCGTGGTAGGGGCCGTGGGCGTGGATCAAGGGGAGGTTATAGCGGTGGGGGTGAAATGAGCAACTACAAAGCAGCACCTTCCATCGAAGATCCAGGCCAGTTCCCTACCTTAGGCGGCAAATGAGATGTGGCTGGACAAGGAGTTGAACTGGAATAAGGTTCTCCGTAACTGAAAGAGTTCACGAAGATTGATGCTTTGTTTGTATATCTGTGTCCTGTCATGTCATCCCCATGTAGTTTTTGTTCTTCTCTTATTACGTTCTGCTTATGTCTTTTTCTTAGTTTTTCACGACAGTTAAAGGGGGCATGTGGGCCATTTATTTATCACTCTCTTGAATATTTTTGCTCTCAGTTTTGTTCTCAATATCAAAGACAGACAGCTTGTGGTTACATGTTATATTTATCAAGAAATGCTTATTTGCTGTTTCTATTTGTTTTTTGATCTGCTT
This sequence comes from Lippia alba, assembly GCA_037834125.1. Lineage (NCBI taxonomy): Eukaryota > Viridiplantae > Streptophyta > Magnoliopsida > Lamiales > Verbenaceae > Lippia > Lippia alba. Next base: position 5,896,192 of record JBBMKE010000010.1, on the reverse strand, counting down.
TTGATGAATGGACTCGGTTTGATCTTGTGTAGAATGTGCAAGTTCTCGGTTATTCTGATACATCATGTTTATGTTGGGTTGGAGTTGGGTGAGATGGATTAAGTTGCGGAGCTCGTTCGACCAAGTTGTAGAGCTTGAAAACAGTTGCATACTTGGCTGTTGAAACTTGAGTCGGACCATTAAGTTGTAGAACTTCCTCACCAATAATAGTTGTATTCTCGGAGATTCAGGTACGAGACTTGTGATCATGTTGGGAAGAAGCTACACTAACTTAAAATAAATTAATGTTTAATTATATGTGTGAATGCTTACTTTTACCTAGACTAAATCAATGTTAATTATATGGAAGTGTGTATGGATACGATTTATAAGGTCAGATTCAGTCTTATTTATATGAGTAGGTAAACCACGCAGATATTTTAGTAGTATTCTTGAGTTTTGAGTCATAAGTCCTGGCCTAAAGATAGGAGCGACATAATTTAAGTCATGAGCCAAGTATCAGCGAGTACTTAATAATGTTATAGCTTACATGAGTTAGGTCGACAACTATGTATAGTTGGGATTAGGTTTTATTTAAGCTTTGGTTGTTCTCGATCTTTATCTTAGAACCGAAATCTTGATATCGCGTTTATAAGATATAAATATATAATCGATTGGAAACTTCAAAAATCCAATATTTTTGCCAATGCTCTATACGTACATTCACGTACATATACCTCGACCATCATTGTACTGTTACAATAGAACTGATGTATCGCATATGTAGGCACCCTCTCATCAAACCAAATACCTAGGGCTAATGTTGTTAGAAACCCTTTTGGTGACAAATTACCTGAAGATGCCCCCGACATCCGCCTATAAATGATACATCAACTCGTCAATTTACTAAGGAATTCTAAGTTTCTAACTATTACTCTTTCTAAATCATTTAAATTTTTGTATAAGATTTAACAAATTGACCATCAGAGAGTTCAAATTGGCTAACCCCGTTCCATTCCGGTATGAATTTTTAACAATGTGTTTATGTTAGCATGAAGGACCTTCAACTGTCGAAATCCGAATTCATCAAACATTTCAAGACCTACGCTCTTAACTTTTTTAAGACTCTACGTATAATAAATTTTGAATGATATCCTGACATCGTATTAGACACAATTAAACTAATTAAAAGAAATCTTATAATCACATTGACTGAGTTTAAAACTAGCTTTTATTTTATTCTCTTTTAATTTGAGTATAACATTATTTATCAATGTGAAATAACAAAAACAAATCAATACTCATTTAACTTTGTTTTATTAAATAATAATACCAACGGATAATTGGTTCAAGTGGATAGGGCTTAAGTTCACTTAAGCAAGGTCTCGAATTCGAACTTTGTGGATGTAAAAAATTATGTTGGGAGGGCCCCCACAATAAGTGCCGATCGAAAAAAATTAAGAGAAAATTACATTTTTGGTCCCATAGGATTGCTCCATTTTCAATTTTGGTCCCATTCGTTTAGAATTAGACAAAAATAGTCCCATTGGTTTCATTTTGTGACACTTTTGGTCCCAAAAAGTTTTGGACGGAACCATTAAGTGCATTTAAAAGTCAAATAATTTTTGTTGAATGATTGAATCCAAAACACAAATGGATTGGTAACCAAGTTGGTTGGAAGCTCATTTTCTTTTCATGAGGTCCTGGGTTCAAACCCAGACTCCCCCTCTTTTAAATATGTATATATACTTATTATATAAGATACAAATTATATATTATATTTCGTAATATTATATAATATTTAATATATATATATATATATATTATGTTTTCTAAATATATATTTTATATATTATATATTGTATATATAATATTACATATAATATGAGTATATAATATTTTATATAATTTATGATATATATATATATATAAATTACATTAATTATTATTTAATATTTAAGACACAAGATATATATAGGTGTGTATATTATATATATATAAATATATTTAATAGTTTATATAATATATTATATATATTATATAGTATAATATATAATATATATGCACACACACACAATGTTATTTATATATATGTGTATATATTATTTATATATATAATAATATTATATAATATATACACAAATATATTATATATACGTACGTATATTATATATAAATATTATATATTTACATATATATTATATTAATTATTATTTAATATTTAAGATATTTTATATAATATATTATATATTTTAATATATATATACACACACATATATATATTATATTTATATATATGTATGTATATATATACATGTATATATAAATATTATAAAATACATATAATATTATATACGTACGTCTAAATATATAATATCAATGTATTATTTATTATATAATATTACACAAAAATAATATATAATATGTATTTTATATATGTGTATATCATATAGTAATTTATTTTTACATATATAAAAGAGGGGGAGCATGGGTTTCGAACCCAAGACCATATGAAAAGGAAAAGAGCTTTCAACTAACTTGGATACCAATGCATTTGTGTCTTAAATTAAACAAAATTTATTTCACTTTTACATGCGGTTAACGGTTCCATCCAAAACTTAACGGTTGAGACAAAAAATGTAACAAAATGAAACCAACGGGACTATTTTTGTCTAATTCTAAACGAATGGGACCAAAATTGAAAATGTCGCAATCTTATGGGACCAAAAATGTAATTTGCTCTTAAAAATTATACTTTATGTATATTGTTAAGAATTAACACATTTTATTTTTGTTGTGTATAATATATATTTCGTATTTTGAGGAAAATATAACATATTTTTAATAAACTTATTCATATGAATTATATTTTATTTACATAATATATTATATTACTAATGAAATTTAAATTAAAATCAAAATATAAAAAATAAAAATAAAAGGAAAAAAAAAGAAAGAGAAGAAAACAACCCAGCCCTGTTCCCTCGTCGGAGAAGACACTACAATAAAAAGTATATATTAGGACACTTAATTTGGGATATATATTTATAAGTGTCCTAAAAGTATCATATTAGGATACTTAATAAATTGTGTCCCAATAATTATATTTATTGAGACACTTATAATTAAACTACCTCAAAACGTGGATTAATAGAAGAGTTCAACCTCTCCCCACTTCTCTTATTTAGTTTTAATGTTACGATATTTTCTCTATATACAATCAGTTCTTTTTCCTCTCACCACTTCTCTTTTTTAGTTTCTCTAATTCTCAATTTGTTCTTCTCCGTCTCTTATTCTCTTGATCTATCAAATCAACATTCTCAAACCGTGCAAACTCTGCAATTTAAATTATCCATGGCTCGACTCAAGGTATTCTCTTCTCCCTCATTTTTCCTGCAATATTTCTATCATCAATTTATTTTTAAATATATTATAATTAAAATTTAATCAAGATTTTGGGATTGAAAATTTCACAACAGTATAGATCATGCATATTTTGTCTTCTGTATATCTTCAATTCCAATTCAAAAAAAATCCAAAAACGATGAATATGGTGATCTTAATCTGTGTGCATAAAATCTTTTACTAATATACTTTTAATATGTCTGCATAAAATTTTTTACTAATATATTTATTGAATGAAACTTGTATGTGGTCAAAACATTTAGATATCCACAATCTGATATTTGCAATATTGGCTTTGTTCACATAAATTGGTATTTGTTTTTTTTTTTTGCGGGTTGGTTTCCACGATCTGAGACCATTTTATATGATCTATCGGATATGAAAATCACTTAATATTAATTAATTATATAACGATTGAATTTTAGTGTGGAATTAATAGAAAAGACTTCATTTTAATATATGTGATTAAAATCAAGTTTATATTTCTATGTTGCTTTTAGACATGTTTTTTTTTCGTTCTTAATTTCTTTCGTACATGTGGACTGATACATTTTACATAAAATTATACGAGAAGATTTTCTGCTTTCGTCATGATTAATTATTTATTTTTTGATTTGCAGATTGTATTTCTGGACCAACTAATTTAGGTAAGTTGATTTCTTCCCACACAACATTTTGTTGCAAAAAATATCTTGATACACATATTCTTGCGAAAAGGAATAATATATATTTTGTAAATACATATTGTTTTGATGCAGGTTGTTTTGGATGACAAATTACTTGGAGAATCATGATGACAAATTACTTTGAAGAATCATGTTAAAAGAATTCGGAGTTTAGATTATATAAATTGAGTTTGTAATATTAGGGAGTTAGAATAATTGTGTTGTATTGATCTTAGATTGATCTAGGAATTGAATGATTTTCTTAATGCAAAATAATTGTTGTTTTGATGAGTTTCATTCAAGAATTTCTTTATATTTGATTGTATGTTCAAATTTAAAATTTCGAGTGTAATTTTTTTGGCATTTTATAAGTCTGAAGAAAGAAAAAATAATAAAATATGTCAAATATTAGAGTAATAATAATTATTAAAAAATGTATAAATTTACAGAAACAAAAAAACCCATATATTAATTATTCATTTAATCTCTAATTTTGTATTAGGACATTTATTTGTGTCTTATAAATGTATTAAAAGGATACATGTAAGTGTCTCAATAGAATAAGCTATTGAGATATTTTAAGTGTCCCAAAGCTTTATGCGACACCAATACATGCGACATTTTTATTAAGTATCCCAAAAAATAAAAGTGTCCCAATATGTACCATATAGGGATACTTGATTGTGTCTCAATAGTCAATTTTTGTTGTAGTGAGATGAACCCAGAATTGGGGATTTCTCCTTCCTTCGCCGAATTTGATGTACGGATAGTGTTTTTCGATCACCGTGACACAAGGACCGCATTGATACCAATTTCGTGGCCCAATTTTCAGCTGTGGTGGGTTTATGAAGGAACAAAGTTGCGGCAATGGCGGAGATTGTTGGGGTTCTTTTTCCGGAGAGCTATTTCGGCGATCTAGACCCCTACCAGACCCATTTCGACATGAGAAATGATAGAACACCACCACCTCCACCAACAATCTGCTCGCCACTACCAAGTCTGCCGCCACACCAAACCGACAGCGGCACCACCACCACCGGTTCCTTTAACTAGAACTTCCACAGTCAACCTAACACACCATGAATCGCAAAATCTATTGCCCACCGGCCACAAAGCTTTTGTCGATAGATCCACCAAAATCCGCCACCATCAAGACAACCATCATCTAATCGACTCAACACCATCACCAAATCTGTCGCACCACCCCACCACCCATACCCACCTAGACCGAGGGGCAGAGGGCGCCCTTGCTGCGAATCCTCACCATTATCGCCTTCCTCAACTCCAAATCTCACTCCGTCTTCCTCGCCCAAGTTGTCTACGGTTGAAAAGGTGAAAATTTTGCAGCAAACCAACCACAATTTAGGGTTTTCGTTGAAATGGGTCTTGGAAGTTCAAAGTTTTGAAGAAAATCAGAGAAACCAAATGGGGGAAATCTAAACGTCTTAAGGTACATATGACTTCAGCATCAATTTTGTATTAATTTTATTAAATGGGGAAAATCTTAAGTTTTATTGTTTTGAATTATTATTATTCCATGCAAGGTCCCAGTTGGCATTATTTTGTATACGTGACGCTGACACAACAAACATATTGAATACATTGCCACGTGTCAGGGATGGCAATTGGGCCGGGTCCAACGGATCTGGATTTGGACCCTCCCCGTGAGATCCATTAAGGACCCGCTCCAATGGGTCCTGGAGCGGGTCTGGATCCCAAAAAAAAGGATCCATTAATAACGGGTCCTTAACGGATCCGCTCCAGACATGGTCCGGACCCGTTCCAATATTTAAAAAAAAAATCAGAATTGCAATTAGCCAATTAGGTCACGCTGTCTCACGCACCACACCAGCCTTCGAGTCTTCGACCATTATCTCAGAATTCTCAACTTCCACCGCCCTCTGCCACCGTTGCGCCGCCACCATTGCCGCCGCGCCGCCGTTGCCACCGCCCAAGGTTCGTTTTTCGTCCCTCTTTGTTCCCTAAATGTATCTCAAGAATCCCTCTTGAATTGGATTTAAGAACATTGACTTCTAATGCTAGAATTCCAGGAATTCATTCAAGATTCGGCAAATTAATGATGCTAGTTTTTTGCTCCTGTCAATTGATGCAAGAAACATGTCTCTAATCTTGTGTTTTTTCACTAAAGTAGTCATTTTTTTTTATTTTTGCAAATTATGAGCTATTTCAGACAGTTTTCATGCTAGAATTCAGGAATTCATTCAAGGGTTGTGCAAATTAATGATGCAAGTTCTTGCTCCTCTCAATTGATGCAAGAAACATCTCTGAATCTTGTGTTTTCACATCAAAGTAATCATTTTTGCACATTATGAGCTAATTTAGGCAGATTTCTTAGCTTTATGGCATGTATGATTTACAATTCCAAGAAACTAAAGAATGTTGGCGTTACAAATTGTTATCCAAAAGAATATTCAAATACTGGTTTTGACATATTGTATCAAGCATAAGGAAGTATATATTTTAACAGCATTGTTCTGATTTCAGTGTTTCTTCCATGGTGGATTATATTGTAGTTCAAAGAGTGTTAATTTATCTCACATTGTGGGTTAATTACTTCTTGGAATTCACTTGTTTCATGGATATACTTCTAAGGAGTGTGAATATCTATCTTGCTGCTGCAAGGTCTGAATGGTTTTTGAATTGGATAACTTGTGTGTTAAAGTTGTCTGGTAATTTACATTACAATCTGAGATAATTGCGCAAACCCGAAAGATGATCATGCAACTGCATTTTACTGTATATATTTGAATTAGCATACAAGTGATCTTTCTAAGAATGTGGCAGTCATCCTAGATTTAAATCTTTTCACTAGTTTCCCTTTTACTTCTCTCCGAATTGCACTTATAACTGAGAGGACTCTCGCTGGTTGCAACATGAGACCGACTTATTTGAAGTCGAGAAAATAGAGGAGCAAGCAATGCAATTGGAGAGGGACCTGATGCTGAAAGAGCAAGAAACACGGAATAATTTGAAAGAACTCGAAGCAGCAAAGAAATTCATTGAAGGTTTGAAGCTCAACCTGTTGCCAGATTCATCTTCATACACAGCAAGCCCTGACCTGAAATTGAACACCGTTCTGACCTTCCTCCCCAAAATTCACCCGATGGGTTCAACTTGTGCCCTGTTTTGTCACCTGGTTTGATGTTCATGGAGCTGAATCAGGCAAAACTAAACCTCAACAAAACATCTGGAGATCTTGCTGTAATTCAAGC
>JBBMKE010000010.1:5870819-5888810 GCA_037834125.1 Lippia alba | reverse complement strand
CAAGGCCCCCATCAATTAGTAATGGATCTTCTGGATATGTTTTTGTGATTTGACTTACAAACAGGAATGAATATTAATCAACAGATTTGATACTTACCTTTCTCTCTCTCTCTCTCTCTCTCTCTCTCTCTCTCTCTCGTGTTTTCAGTCTGTGAGCATCAATGAGTTCTTGAAGCCAGCTGAGGGCGAGAAGTACTGCACTCCTGGGGGCCGTGGTAGGGGCCGCGGGCGTGGATCTAGGGGAGGTTACAGCGGCGGGGGTGAAATGAGCAACTACAAAGCAGCACCTTCCATCGAAGATCCGGGCCAGTTCCCTACCTTGGGCGGCAAATGAGATGTTGTGGCTGGACAAGGAGTTGAACTGGAATAAGGTTCTCCGTAACCGAAAGAGTTCACAAAGATTGATGCTTTATTTGTATATCTGTGTCCTTTCATGTCATCCCCATGTAGTTTTTGTTCTCTTATTACGTTCTGCTTACGTCTTTTTCTTAGTTTTTCACGACAGTTATAGGGGGCATGTGGACCATTTATTTATCACTCTCTTGAACTTTTTTGCTCTCAGTTTTGTTCTAAATATCAAAGACGGACATCTTGTGGTTACATGTTTTTATATTTATCAAGAAATGGTTATTTGTTGTTTCTATTTGATTTTGTGATCTGCTTTTGATGAATGGACTCTGTTTGACATTGTGTGGATGTGCAAGTTCTCTGTTTTTCTGATACGTCATGTTTATGTTGGGTTGGAGTTGGGTCAGATGGATTAAGTTGCAGAGCTCGTTCGACCAACTAAGTTGTAGATCTCGAAAACAGTTGCATACTTGGCTGTTGAAACTTGAGTCGGACCATTAAGTTGTAGAACTTCCTCATCAATAATAGTTGTATTCTCGGAGATTCAGATACGGGACTTGTGAACATGCTGGGAAGAAGCTATACACTAGCTTAAAATAAATTAATGCTTAATTATATGTGTGAATGCTTACTTTTACCTCTCTAAATCAATGTTGATTGTATGGAAGTGTGTATGGATACGATTTATAAGGTCAGATTCAGTATTATTTATGTAAGTAGGTAAACCACGCAGATATTTTAGTAGTATTCTTGAGTTGAGTCATAAGTCATGGCCTAAAGATAGGAGTGACATAATTTAAGTCCTCAGCCGAGTATTAGTGAGTACTTAATAATGTTAGCTTACATGAGTTAGGTCGACAACTATGTCTAGTTGGGGTTTGGGTTTTATTTAAGCTTCATTTGTTCTCGATCTTTAATCTTAGAACAACCAAAATTTTGGTAATGGCGTTTACAAGATATAACCGATTCGAGACTTCAGAGTTCCAGTATTTTTACTAACGTTCTACATGTACGTTACGTATGTATACCTCCACTATCATTGTACTATTACAATAAAACTGATGTTCTCCCACATGATGGCACCTTCTCATCGAACCAAATATCTAGGGCTAACTTTGTTAGATACTCTTTTGGCGATAAATTACCTGATGATGCCCCCAACATTCACCTATAAAATGATACATCAATTCGTCAATTTAATAAAGGATTCTGACTACTTTTCTTTCTAATTCATTTAAATTTTTACATAAAATTTAATAACTTGACCATTAGAGAGTTCAAATTGGCTACCCCCATTCCATTCCGGTTCGAATTTTTAACAATGTGTTTTGTGTTAGCACGAAGGACCCTCAACCGTCAAATTCCTCAAAGATTTCAAGACCTGAGCTATTAACGTGTTTAAGAGCCTACGTATAATAAATTTTGAATGATACCCTAACATCGTATTAGGCACAATTAAAATAATTAAAAGAAATCTTACAATATTCATTACCTCCGTTGTGTTAAAATTTAAATAATAGTTCTTCTAAATTGAGCGGTTTTAGCCAATCAGGTAATCCCATTAGTCGGGTCAGTCCACGCTCATTCCACACCACATACAATACAAATACCATTTGTTCTTTTTCTGTTTCAATATTCTCTCTTTGAGCTGCTATCTTACGCTAAGAGCTTCAACAGATCGGGTTTCGTCGTTGTTGATTTCCGTGATGGCTTCCAAAAGGATTTTGAAGGAGCTGAAAGATCTGCAGAAGGATCCGCCTACCTCTTGCAGCGCTGGTACTGCGTTTTTCCAGTTTTTTTTCTCGATTTTCCTGGTGATTTAATTGTGCTGTGTTTTAGACTAGCTTTGATCAGCTGTTGGAGTGTTGCGAAGCATGATCTGTGGTAATTTCATGGTTTAGGGTGTGGTTCTGCCTGTTTTTGTTGTTGTTGTTGACAATTTGTTGCATGTTGGAAAAGTGATTGTATGTTGAATTGTATAGTTTGTGATTCTATGATATAGCTGTTCGTCGAGTTTTATTATGTGTAGAAATGGTAGATTGATTGAGTCTCACCTGATAACTTCTTCTTCAGAAAGGATTGGAGAATTATTGAACTCTATTTAGGTGTTCTGAAATTTCCGTAGGTTTTTCAGTCCTTGCAAGCAAATGGAAGATATGTTATGAAGAGTTTTGAATACAATCGATTATGCTTGTGGAAGGCCTTCTCTCTATCTTCAGAAAGGATAGAAGAATTGTTGAGCTTGTTAAACTCATTTAGGTGTGCTAAGTTTGCTGAAATGTAATATTTCCAATGGTTTTTCAGTCCTTACAAGCAAATGGAAGATATGTTATTAATAGAGTTTCGAATACAATCGATTATACTTCTGGAAGGAATTGCCTTGATTTTATCAGGGGTTTCCACAGAGGAGAACTAAATGATTTAATATGCAGGTACCGGATTCGGTATTGCGATTTCTTTCTTCAGTTTTGAAGATTCAGTCACAGATATTGTGCTGTTTTTTGTCGATTTCTATAATGAGCTGGTATTATCACTTGTATGGTTCATTTCCAACTGTTGGTATTTCGAATGGTCCAAATATGTAATGCTATCTTCAATTGATGGAGATGTGATATTTCCTTTTTTTATTTTGATACAGGACCTGTTGGCGAGGATATGTTTCACTGGCAAGCGACGATCATGGGCCCGCAAGATAGTCCTTATGCAGGAGGAGTCTTTCTAGTCACTATTCATTTTCCTCCTGATTACCCATTCAAACCTCCAAAGGTACATACATGTTAATTATATATGGAATTCTTGATTATGCAACCAGATAAGAATGTCTCAATTGTCAGTCATGTTGTGTGTGTGTAGGTGTGTTATTTGGTGCATCGGAGAATTGTTTTGAGTTAAAAATCCTAATCATTTGCTTTACTTTGTTGAATGCATCTCAGTGTATCCATTAGTTCTAGAGACTATGTGTCTGTATCGGAGTCCAAGTCTGTAAACCTGTAGTTCATAATCAGCCTATAGTTGTGTGGTTTAGGATGTAGAGTTTGTCCATATTTGTATGTTTTATTTATATATTTTGTAATATTATCTCTAAAGGCTAAATCTGTGAATATGTATTTGATAGGGAGTTTGTTACTCAAACTAAACAAATCATTAAGATTTACAGTGAGAGCAGTTTGACAGATACATATTGCTGTTTCCATCTGGAGACAATGTTTCATGATTTATGTGTTTCTTGACGATATGGATTATGTGTTATTTGCCCCTTTGTTTTGTTGATCTATGCAGGTTGCATTCAGGACAAAAGTTTTTCATCCCAACATAAACAGCAATGGGAGTATTTGCCTTGATATCTTGAAGGAGCAGTGGAGCCCTGCCTTAACTATCTCTAAGGTTACCTTTCTTTGCCCTGCTGCTATTTTATATCTTTCAAATAAACCATCCATTAGTTGTATTGGCTGACATCATATGAAAAATTAATGAAAACTCTGTTCTGCCATCGGTGTGATTGGTATAGCGGCTAACATTTTTTGGGGGGGACAAAAATGCCCTTTTGTAATTTCCTAACTGAGGGAATCGACTTGTAAGTATACCAAACCATAAGGGAGGGCAATGTAACTCTCCTTTCTTTAAATTACTACACAATAGGCAGTTGTGACTAAAAAAATGCTCGAACACAACGCAATTACGCAAATAAGTAATCATAGAGTTGGTACATCTATCTCGAGCTCTTCTACAGTAAAGAGTTTTCTGCACACTCAGCTACAAAACCTGCATTTATACTATTTCAAATAATTCATCCCTTCAATTTCAGGTGTTGCTCTCTATTTGCTCGCTTTTGACGGACCCAAACCCCGATGATCCATTGGTGCCAGAAATAGCTCATATGTACAAAACGGATAGGGCGAAATACGAGCAAACTGCAAGGAGCTGGACACAAAAGTATGCAATGGGTTAGTTTGACCTCGATCTGTTACCCAAGTCTTGTTTTGTGTAAAAAAGGTTGCTGCTCTTATGCTGGTGTTGGACTAATGTTGAACATGGATTTGAATTGTTGCCCTCATGAAGGACAATATTGCTGGTTTTAACTGTTCATATGCACAATCTTTCTTTGGGAAGACTAAAATGTCCTTTATTAACCCTCATAAGTAATGTTGTTATTGCCTTTTCCTTTCTTTCTCTCTTTATTTTGTGGGTGGTTTGGGCCTTGTGCTTGAATGAGATGTATTAATCTTGCTTGTCGGTTATTGGAATTGAATCCGGATATTTCATATACGATCCAAATCCGACCCGTTGACAGCTCTAGTTTTAATCATACCAAGCAACAAGTTGGGTTCGAATAAAGTTTAGCGATCAGAAATTTAGAAGGATTTGCCCCACATAAAATTCAGCCCACAAACTCAAAATACACTCTTAAACTTGGAATAAACTGATTCATTTTACTTGGAAGTAGTTGTCGCGTGATGTCTTGATTCGAAAAAATGCTATCGCTAATCATGCGGTCGAGCAATTGATTGAGGTGACAAACTACAACGAGCCAAAAAGGTTTAAATAACAATTTGTAACAGATCGTATAGTGTAAAAATTTCCATACTTCGAGCAGAAGACATAATTAACTAACCCCAACAACCATCAGATTATAAGTCTATAATTGTTCATACTTCGAGTTACCTTCGTCGATCCGAACTATCAAAGTAGTCATCCAATCAACATTTTTCCTCCAATCGAGTAACTAACCCTATCATCTTCATTAATCCGAAATATCAAAGCAACCATCCATTCGACGTTTTTCCTCCGAAAAGAAATGAAAATCTTGAAACCATCAACCTTTTCTCGTTCCAACAAACTATGCTCAATGCTTTATGATGTAGTTACGTGTTTCAATCCATAACCAAAAGCCAACACTCATGAAAGGTGGCGATTGAAATGTTGTATAAAGGCATGAAGAAAAAGCCTTACATATTGGCATCAATCAAGATCATTGTCCACATACAAAGGTGCCTAACTTTGCAAGCCAACTCAAAAAAACATATATATATATATATTTTGTTAGGTAAAGAAATCCCTTGAGACCTTCTTACCTGTAAAGGGAAATGTTAGATGGGAAATAGATTTATTCAGTTGTAGTTTGGTCTTATAATTAATTCAAGGGATCGTCTTTGAGTCTTTGTTACGTACCTCAAAAGTTTGTGGAGTGGTTCATTTCTTTTGGGTCTTTTAAGGTGGACTCGTTTTTATTAGTCTTGGGGTGTAATATGTACTCGAGGATGAGGCTGAATGAGAGAGATTCATTTATTTTGAATTAAATATCAAGAATTTGATTTTTGCGTTTGAGTATGAGGAGGAATAATTTTAAATTTCTTGACTAATTATCTTATTTTTTAAGACGTTTATAATTAAGTGCGAGAAGGAATTGCGATATTTGACAATAAATACCCTAATCTAACTTATAGTGAATAAGGCCCCGGGGAAAAGACACAAATATAAGTTTATGTAATCAAGTATTTTGTAAAAGAAAAAACTAGTCACAACAATTTATAATGAATGCACCAACTCCTACTTTAGTCGATGATAAATGTGCTAGTTCAAAGGAAAAAAATTTCCTCTCAAAACTCCCATGAGTTGAAAAAATTTCCTTTCACTGCTCAGGTTTGAAAAACTTCATTTCACTCTCCAACTCAAAAATAAAATATTTTTTCACTTCCAAAATTTTCAGAATGTTGTATCAAAATTCAGTAATTATGTAACTAAATCCCCAAATGATGTATTTTTTTCCCCAAAATCACGTATAAAATTGGGGAGTGAAAAGGAATTCAACTTTTGAGTTTGGGAGTGAAGGAGAAATTTTTTAAAATTAGGAAGTGAAAATCCCACTTCCCACTTGAGGAGTTTTGAGGAATTGTCTGAATATAATTAGTATTTTTCTCATATAAGATAATAGTTGCACTTACTTTAACTACGCTCTTGGTTTGTATAGTTGTCATTTTATCGGGTGTGGCTTTTGGGTGGTTTCATCTTCTAAACAAGTATTTTTGTAACTTTTCTTATCGAACTTATATGTGAGTTAGAAAGATTTCATATATATATATATATATGAACTTAATTAGAAATCAATACTACAACAAAGTTGTATTGGATGCAAAATATGTTTTGGTCCATAATATTTTACTTCATTCTTTTATTTTTTCACAATTTCTTAACTCTTAAAGAATATATATTACCTTTCATATGACCGTGTAAAGCATTAATTAACAGAAAAAGATATGATTAATTGAAAACTAAATAAGGTGAAATGCGATGTATAATAAATTGTAGTGGATCAATTTATAATAATTATGAAATCCAAGAAATTCCAAAATCCCAAGATATCTGATCACAGTAAAGTACATATATATCGCCGCATATAATGCTTGCGCTTTAGTCAGAATATTATTTCCAATATTCAATGAATCTACCAACTTTGTTTATGGCTATCAACTATTCAGGGATAACTAATATAGATACACCATATTTAATCACAATTCTGTCTTTGTTGAGAATAACAAGATATAAATGTGTGTCACACGTTCTAAAAGAACAAATATAACATTTTCTTTTTCCTTTTTTCATTACAAATATTTCTAAAAATATTATTTAACACATAAAAGATTAGAATATATATATATATAATATGATATTTTTATAAATGTCCAGAACTATTGAGTGTATCAAATTATCTATTTTAATATTCATAATATTTGAATAGATTGACACGAAACGAATTATTATTTATAGTTTGGTTGAATATATGCCTACTTTGATTGCATAAAATTTCTCGAAAAAATTGTCGAGATTTGGTTTGTTGTGATATGAAGATAGCTGGAAATTTGGATGTTATCTATGTATACACTATACATGCCTAGCACGTCCAACCCTTTTCACTTATAGCCCTACCTTATGTTATAATTCATTTCCTCGTTTAATAATTCAATTTGCAATATTATTTACTTCTTTCGAGTTGAATAATGTACCAAACTGCAGACCGCTAAAATATAAAACTCAGTAACAACCAAAATGTAATGTTGTTCGGGTGTAGAACAAGTTTTCTGTTAGAAAATTTATATTTACAAAGTTTTTTTATACATTTCATTATAAGTTCTAGTCGAATTGAACCACTAATATGAAAAATTCTTCTATCAGACTATCATCAATAGTTGTGCCCCTTGAGGACTCAGGATCTCAGCTGAGAATAGTATATCATCAAACAGTTAACTTAAACTACTTGATGATCACTTATATTACACAATCGAAGTAAAACTAGAGTGCTAAAACTAAAAGTTTGGTACATAATTTATGCAGTACTCAACCAATGATTGAGACAAAATCGATAGAATGCACGATCAAATATGTTTAAGTTTCAAAATTAAAATCACTATAGAAACCAAAAAAGTGCAGTTTTACCTAATTAATCTTTCTTTCATCTTCAAATAAAGTATAGAAATTAGTGCCATTTTACCAAAATTAAACCTTCCAAGTTTCCATCCATCTTCAAATAATGTGCAAACATGAGGAGGGTCCGTAATATATCTTCAAAATGATGTTGAAATCTCATAGACTTGGTTGCTCTCACCATATCTACCATCAAATATTTGTGACCTTTCACATGTCAACATTTAAGAATTTAAATATGTTGTAATTAAATACATCTTGTTTCTTATCCTAGGAAGCAATAAATTTATCATCAAATACCAATTAAATATGTCTAAATATTCAATACTAAAATATAAAATTCTCCCATGAATTTTTTTTTCTTTTTTTCACAACATTCTCGAAAAATTTACTAAATTTCCAACCGGATGCCTGAATATCCTAATTAGAGTCCAACGGTAGTCAAGTTTCAGGACATTTATTTATGAAAATATCTAACCTTTTTAAAAGAAAAAAAAAATTCGAGCTTCATATTCTACGTATAGTACTAAAGCAATTTTCAATTAATCAAATATATGGCTCCCCTTTTATCAATTGGGGTTATAGTTGTGTCCTATGATTAGCAACATTGGGCTCTAATACTGGAAGTTACCACTCATCATATCATATGATAATCAATCCATAAAGTATGCCACTAAAATAATGAAGTTATGCTGAAAAAGATAAGAACATGAAGAATAACATAATTAGAAAAAGTTAAGTAAAAAGTATTTATGGACCACAAATAGGCTGGCACACGAAAGTCACAAAACTCCTAGATTGGATGTTGCTTGCCTTTTGGCAAACTCAAATATAAAATATCTCCTAAATTTCATAAAATTTTGAAATTTAATTTTCAATCATGCCTCTGATTATGTGTTACGCTTATCCTTGTACCGATGAATATTCCTTTTAAACAATATTTTAAATCTAATTTCAATTTATATTAAGTGGTTTAGAGACTGCACTGGACTTTTATTTGTCATCAAGTGATTATGAATTCACGAGATTAATACCCTAATTTAATATCTCTAAATTATCAATTATTAACTAAATTAAGTATTTAATGATAGAATATTCCTGTTCTATTATATTCTCCACGGAAATAGGCATCTATATAAATATGCCAATTTTTTTTTTAAAAGATAAATATGCAAAGTTAAATAGCATAAAAGAATCATACAACTTTCTCAACTTTGTTTAGAACCCATGCGTGTAGCCCATGCCCACAACTTGGATTTGAACTTATAATATCTCAATAATATTTGGTGAAATGGTTTTTAGTTCAATACTTTCCAAAGTTCTTTGTAATTTTTAATTAAAAAAGTATATAGACATTGAATTCATAATATAATGAAAAATTTTATTTTTAAAATCTCTTATAGATAATGTCGTTAGATCAAAATAGCACAAAAATAAAAAATATCTTTGTCGAAAAATTTTATTTATATATAATCGACAACACATTATACTTTTGTTATTGTTACAAGAAAATATCTCATAAACTTTTATTTATAGCCACCATTTTAATCCAACTAATCAGATATTCTTCGATAGAGGCATATATTTGTATTAACTAGATATTATTCGATAGACATATATTCGTGCGGGTCGAATCATGTCCTTATTAAA
Source organism: Lippia alba (assembly GCA_037834125.1). Taxonomy (NCBI): domain Eukaryota; kingdom Viridiplantae; phylum Streptophyta; class Magnoliopsida; order Lamiales; family Verbenaceae; genus Lippia; species Lippia alba. Next base: position 5,879,393 of record JBBMKE010000010.1, on the reverse strand, counting down.
CATTGAGAATTCATGATAGCAAAATTATACATACAAAATTAAAATATTTAATTTCAACAATGTAAAATAGAAGTAGTACCATGATTGGATGTACCATAAATAAGAAAGATTTCACAAAGTTCGCGTGCGTAGGGTTAAAACTTTTTGTAACACATGATGAAATGGTCCATCCTTACCAACATCCCATGTGAGAATTTTGCCTCCTTTTTTGGGATCAAATTAAAGCGATCAATTAATATAAATAAATAAATCTATAAATATGAAAATATATTTTATGGTACAATATAATATGAATATAATATATATATTTTTTAATTTACGCAACAAGACATGTCAGACAAGATGTTTGATATGTGTGGTCTGATGCAAATTTTTAGTTGCAATTAATCCATCAATATAATGATGCCATATAAGTGTTCTCTGCCTTTACCATTTTTAAAAATATTATTTTGTATTGTTGTTTTGTATCGGAAGATCGTATCGAACACTTATTATATGTAAAATAAAAAATAAATTAATATTATTATATTTATATTATGACAAATTCGTATCATCACGTTTCTGTATATACGTCTTATATCCTTACTCTCATGACTTAGTTGTTTTCCAATTAAACTCCCATCTCGAAAAACCATTGACCAATTTTGACAAATCTTATTTTTATTATTAAATGCGGGTCAATAGGGCTAACATATGAATTACATTTCAATTTTTTTTTTGGCCTGAAAAATGAATTACATTTCATTGTATAAATAAATATATTATTTTGACAACACCACAATTTTCAAAATAATATTAATTTACAAATAAAATCATTGCTGTTATAACATAACCCATTAACTCATTAATGAGGCTAACTACGTAAAAAAAAGGATTGGACTTCTAACTTATTTTCTTCAATTTTAAAATACTTGGAATCGCAATTTCTACCTAATTTAAGGAGAATAAGATAGAAGTACTTAAACAATTTTATTTTGAAGTTATTTTCGTACTTCAACCTAAATAAATATATAACATATTAAAGTTATATTTGTGTACACTCAACTACTTTTTATTTAATTATTTAATATCAACATAGGTCAGTCCAAACGGTAAATGGATTCATTCTGAGGGCGAGATCCCGGTTCGAATCCTCGCTTGTGTATGCTTTCGGATAAGATATTACATATATGGAGCCTTTACTTTGTTGATCGGATGAAATTAAATTGATGAGTAATGAGATGAGTTGTAGGAGTTGGTGGTGGATTAGTCCTCCCACAGAATATGTGTCGATCAACCTTTTATCCAATATCATTTCGAGCCGTGTCATCAATCCCGAACTCGTAAAAATACTAATAAATATGAATTTAAGTCAAACAAGCCAATATCGGGTCTCTCTCCTCTCTCTAAATATAGACGCGTAGGCAACCCAACTGAACCGAACTGCATCAGCAGCAACAGAAGTGAGAAGCTCCATCTCCAGAGAGAGATTATTCAGAGAGAAAATCACTATTCTGCTATATAATCTATACATACACACACATAATCTATTCCTCAATCAACATATGTTGATCGCTACATGCGCCTGATTCGTTGGAACACACCCAGGATCATCGCCCTGGGTTCTCGTTTCGTTTCTGTTGGTGTTTTCGGCGGATCTTGGAACCTTCTGGAAGGAATTCGTCCGGTTCTCGATCGGGAGAGGCTCAAGAACCGCCGCGGTTGGGTGAGATTTGTTCCGCATTTGGTTTTCTGGCGGTGCAGTTGCTGAAATTGGATTGGAAATCGGTCTGTGTTGGAATTTTGGGAGAGGTTTTGTTGATTTTGAGTGAAATGGATGATAGAGGCGGCGGCGGAGGATCTTTTGTGGCGGTGAGGCGTATGCCGCAGGGGCTGGACCGTGGAAGTGCTTGCCATTCTACTTCTGGTAAATTCGCTTTTCTTGTGGTCTTTATTTAATGTCCTTCCTGTAACTCTCTCTCTCTCTGTTTCTCTCACCACTGCACTACCATATTTTTCACCTAACTTTACATCGTCCTTTCATCTGCGACTGCAATTCGATGTGTATAACTGTAATGTGCGGTAAATGTTGTGGAGATTCCGGATCTATCAATTGAAGCGTGTTGTGTTCAAGGATGCCTAATTAAGACTAATGCCTACTTGCGTTGAGATTTTTGGTTAGTTTTTCTGGTTTTATAGTCTCAAATTCATGTTCACTGAATCACGGTGTATGTGTGGTTTCTAACTTTGTTCTGAATTTGACAGTGATTGTTATAATTTGAATGATATAAATCGAGATTTGCAGCTGATATCAGAAGTTTCTGTTTTATAAATCCTTCATATTTTCATGTTGTGTAATAGTGTGATTATGTTTATGTGCTTCGAAGTGATAGTTCATATATTCATAGGTTGTGTTCAACTATCACGAATCATTCCGTGCCTGAGGTCATTGATAAATACTAGATTGAGTTTCATAACTTTCTGATAAAAGCCGTATTTGTTAATATAGATTAATGGATCTCAAAATATGCTAAATTTGATAAAGCTTAAGAATATTGCTAGCTGCATTGAGTTTGTCGTTTTGCGTGTTTCGCTTTTGGACTACACCTACTTGATATATTATGTATGTTTCTATGCCAAATAGGATTTCAAAGAGAAGTGACCTTTTCTTTCTTTTCTTGCTTGTTCCTGTTGCTGTGTTCTTTAGCTTTTCCTATCGGTGATCTGGAAATTTCACGGTTCTTACCTGATTGAGGCTTTGGATTGCCTCGGTTCTTACTTATTATGATATTATTGTTTACATACTAATATACAAAAGTTTAGAATTTAGACAAGAAAATGTGATTTACTATTGGTAGCTGATTTTGAATAAACAGAGCTGCTCTAGAATCGTATTTATTTGACCCTTGTTGGAAATTCATAAAGGATGGTAATGCTCTTCTTTATGATTGAAATGGAGTAATGGACCAATTACATCTAACAAAGTAATAGGATACATGCTTTTAATTGTTATGGGATTTATTATACCACCAAACTGTAGAAAGAATATACCATGTTTCTTAGTTTATTCGGACTGTGTTTTTCTTTGTTACAGCAGAGGTTGTGGCTGGATCAGCTGCATGGCTTTCTTGTGTTTGTGCTCCAATAAGAGACAGTGATGCTCGACCATCATTTGATTTGACAGCTGCACAGGTAGTATTCTGCTGGCAATTATTTGAAATTTCTGTTTGCGCTGCTTGTTGAGTTCAATCTCATTGTTTCTGCAGTCATGGCAGTTGATACACAGGCTGACCATTCTGATGTTTGACTACTTCTGTCTATTTAAGATAATTTTGTTCTTGTGAAAAAAGAATGAAGACTCAAATCCTTCTTTATAGAATGTTTTCTCATGCATGCAAATCCTGATGTTTATACCGCTATACATTTCAGGAGGAATGCCTGGAGAGGCTACAGAACCGGTTAGATGTTCCCTATGATAGTTCAATTCCGGAACATCAGGTATAGTTCATTAAGCTAATACTCATATTTAGTTGTCCGACTGGAAGCCCTCATTTGGTTGAAAGCAGAACTGTCACTATGTGCATTTTCTTTTCATCATTTTCATAGGATGCTCTCTGGGCATTATGGCATGCTGCCTTTCCTGGAGAGGAACTTCATGGTTTAATATCAGAGCAGTGGAAGGAAATGGGTTGGCAAGGGAAAGATCCATCAACAGATTTTCGGTAATCATTGTTATCCTTGAACTTTCTTCAGTATGTGAATTGAACTTTTTGTAAACATCGCTGCTTCTAACTTCAACAAATGACCTATCTCTCAGGGGTGGGGGTTTCATATCCCTGGAAAATTTGCTATACTTTGCCAGGAACTTTCCGGTATGATCACTCAACTTTCCTGGAATAAGTAATTTAATCTTTTGTCGTGTTGTGGCTTGTAACTTTTAAGGAATAATTATCGAAATTACAAAAACTTCCTCTGTCCAAGAATTTGCATTTCATTAACATCAATGAGTTTCGATGATATCATCTCTAAAATTTGTTGAATTCACTATTTTGCTCTTAACATTTACTGTCAAAACTTTCCTCGGTATGCTCTTATATCTATGACTATAGCTTGCTTTAATTGACCCTAACTTTAATTTATAACCTACTGTACTATTGTACCATGCCAAACCTCGGGTATCTTAGTAATTAACCCTAACTGTAATTAATAACCTACTGTGCTATATCATTGCACACTTTGTTGTACTTCCTCTCTATTTTTCTATCATTGAGTGCGCCGGTGTAGTCTATGCATGTACAAGCTTTTTAGTGCCAGCACATATGAGTCCAATGTCCTGTCTAGGGTTTTCCTAGTCTAACTTTACTCTTTGTTTATCTTAGTAAGACATATAAAGAAAATCATTGCCCTTAAAAGACTTAGTAATTGTTTTCTCCAGAAATCTTTCCAGGATCTTCTTCGGAAGCAGGAAGGTGATCGGGCATTGTGGGAATACCCATTTGCTGTAGCTGGTGTCAACATCACATTCATGCTTATTCAGATACTTGATCTTGAAGCAGGTGACTCTTAATGAGTTCAATCAGAATTAGCTGCAGTCTAATTTGAAATTTCGTGTTTCTATTAATCATACGTACTCAAGAACTTTTTACCTTTGAGGAATAATACATGCTGCAGTTCATGAACTAAATCTCTACCTCTTTCTTTACAGTGAAGCCCCGAACACTTGTGGGAGCAACCTTCTTGAAGTTCCTCGCAGGTAAAACTTCGTATCTTCATTATCTCATTTTCCCTTTTTCTGCATTTGCTACTGGTTTGGTAAGAAACGTCTAAAATGCATCTGCTCATCAATTTGCGAGGTAAATTTTGGGGTTGGATCAGCAATTTGAATTTTATGTTCTATTCTTCGTGCCACTTGTTTTGTGCTTACCGATGAATTCTTCTTCCCTATTGCTCAACAGAAAATGAATCAGCATTTGACCTTCTGTATTGTATCACGTTCAAGCTAATGGACCATGAATGGCTCGCTATGCACGCTTCTTACATGGACTTCAATGTAAGTTTTCAACCCATATGTTCACCCACTTAGACAAGTCTTGATACGTATTACTAACAATTTTTCATTCTAACCTCAATTTAGTAATAACAAATATGAATGTTTCTTGATCTTGGGTTACTACATCCACACTCTTAAATATTCATATGATTTTTCATCCTGCATTCTACACAGGCGGTTATGAAAGCTACCCGTCGTCAGCTGGAGAAGGAGCTTCTCCAGGAAGATATCACATGCTTAGAAGACTTGCCCTCCTTCGCCCTTCTTAGTCGCTAACCTAACTACATAATTGTCATTGCTTTTGAAGGAGCATATTGTTGTTGTTGTTGCCTGAAATCATCAAGGACGGTTTCGGGGTGTTTGCGGTTGTAGATTGTTGTAAGGTTTGCGCATTCTGATATTTGACTGATTTGTGTTGGGAAAATACTAAAGAATTTGTGTAATGTTGAGTTCTTCCCCCCTGCGAGCTTCTTTTTCTATTTTGATAATTCCATCTTCGATCTTATGTATGATATCTTTGCCATCTGATTTTCGTTGGAAGGGATGCACGTCTGGTGTATTGGCTGATTTTTTCATATTCAGAACTTTGGCGCAAAAAGCAATCGAGCTCATTCTATTTAGAGAATGAAATACCATCAAGTGATGTAACTAATTTCAGCATAATGTACTTGATATAAGCAGCTTAACTAGAGTCTCGTGTCTGATTATAGGGCATTATAAAGCAAACAACATCTCCAAAACCATACACCAATGTCAAGCCAAACAAACTCAGTAACACAATGGTTCTAGAAACAAAATGTCTTTCAAGTCAAAAAAGCTCACAATACACTCTCATAAATGGTTCCTTCATTCCTTAACACATGTGATCAAAAGGCTAAAATTGAACAAGTTTACTCGTAGATCCATGGGTGAAGACTGCTGCTCCATTGTGCAGTTCCTTCGGGGAACCAAAGAGCAATCTCCTTCCTCGCACTCTCAACCGCATCACTACCGTGAATCACATTCCTACACTCGCAAAGATACAAATCACATGTTTGATATAGAAATGTTTTCACAGATTCATGTACTTTTCAAGTTCAATAAATATGGGGAAATTCTTTGTATGCAACCAGTTTCAAGTTTAACATAGGCACCCAACAGTTCTACAAGTTAATATTTCTTTCCCAATATGAATTAAGGATGCATTCAATTTCGATCGTCGAAAACCAGGATCACATTAGAGGTTCTTGAAACACACCAAAATACAACATGCCTATACACATTTTCAAACAAATGAACGGTCCAAAGAGGATATGTACAAAAACATCATCCGGAAAAAAAAAAACATTTGGCAACATCTGCTTATGTTAAATCATCATAGAACAGAACATACCTGCCAATGTCAATGGCATAATCACCACGGATGGTTCCGGGAGCAGATTCAGCAGGGTTGGTGGCTCCAATGATCTTCCTACCAGTAGTTACCACATTCTTACCCTCCCAAACCATGGCAACGACGGGTCCAGAGATGATGTACTCAACAAGCCCGTTGAAGAAGGGCTTTGCAGACAAATCAGCATAGTGCTTCTCAGCAAAAGCTTGGTCGACGGTAATAAACTTAAGACCTGAATATACAATAGAAGCATTAGATTGTGTGTACAAAATGTGAGCATATCAACAACCAACACAAAGATGTATAATGTAAAGTGAGAATTGATGAAGTAGAAACTTATGAATGAAAGAACCAACTGGGGAGAACTAAAGCAAGAAAAGTGTCTGCCTAATACTTCTAATTAGTAGACATCATGATTCATATCAATCAATCAAATATTTAGAAAGATGAACCTAAACTAATCATTGCTCAAAACCAGTACAAATCATCATTATTTCAACAAGTTGCGAAATTAGTGAATACTAATCAAGTTTAACATCTTACCATTTCAGAAGACAAGCATATATACCAACAACATAAGGCAGTAAAAAGGGAACTAGCTCACACAAATCTTTTTGTTTTTAAACCCAAAAAAAAAATAAAAAATCAAAGCACTAATTACCACTTGCACTGTACATGAACAAAAATAGAGATTTGATAAGTAGGGACAGAATCTAACCTTTCAAAGTGAAACCTTTCTTCTCAAATCTACCAATGATTTCACCAACCTGAAACAAAACATACACAATCAACATCAGAAAAATAACCCCACACACATTGTCAGCAAATTCTTCCCAAGAAACACACAGATCCAATACATTTCTCCAAATAAATCAAAAAAATTACTGAATTTTCTTTTTACATCACTGAAGGAATTGAAACAAAGAGAACAAACTCCAAAATTCTGATAAACCCAGTTTTTATCAGTAACAATTAAACTAACATTTACTGAAAAAAGGAAGAGAAAAACACGAACCAGGCCTCTTTGAACACCATCGGGCTTGATCATGATGAAAGTCTGCTCCATTTTTGCTGCGGCGGCAAAGCTTAATCAATTGAGGCCGTTCAATAAGTGAAGCTGAGAAAGTGTCGCAGAGAGAGGCATTATATCATATATGTATATATATGAATGTGGGGTTTCAAAAGCAAGCCCAGAAACCCTAGTGAGCTCCTTTTTTTTTTCGCAATTTGGTCCTTTAATACATTGCAATATTTTGCCTCAAAAATAAAAATAAAAATACATTGCAATATTTTTCTTATTTAAACCCGAAACGATTCTAATTAATAAATAAAAAAGGAGAAAATTATGATTCTTTCTATTAGATTGATCATTGTAAGTTTTTTTTGGGGGCAAAGATATTGTACTTAGTAAAGTTAGTATTATTAGACTCCTGACATATGGTATGAAATACACGGTATTCTGAAAAATATTATTTAATTATATTGTATTGTGTTTCATAATATGTCGAACATCTTATTCTATCACGTGATAAATTTTAAATAAATTTTTTGTTATGGAATATGTGCTCGTATTGTGTTTATTTTTTAAAATTTTTGTTCGTGTATCCTAGAAAATGGTGAACGGAAGTTGCAACATATGAAGCTGAATTAATAAGAGTATAAAAGGCGAATGATAATTTTCTAAAAATAATTTATAGATTAATATACTGTTTTTAAAATGTAAAATATAAATTTTATAATAAATACATACTTATTTATAAATATTATTTTTAATTCCAAAATATTTAAGTAAGTATGTTTGTTTCATTTTTCAAATTTAAATAAGTATGTTGATTTTAACCATGTTCATTGGGCCTGGGGAAAGATAAAGGGCTGGCCCATTAGATAAGTAGAACTTACGGTTTACCATGAGATGGCCCATTACATATTTTTTTCACTATTTCAAAATATTACATATATTTTTAATGAGAGAACTTGGGAATGGAGGATTATCCTAGATCACATAATCCTTCTATTATACTCAACGCATTAGCACTCAGTTCTCCGCATTGGCGAATTTGTGCGCATTGCTCGCTTTAGAACGACTTAAAATTTTAGTTCTTCGCACTGACGAATTTGTGCACATTTCTCGCTTTAAGAAGACCTAAAATTTATTTAATACACATATAAAAAT
>JBBMKE010000010.1:5852084-5870719 GCA_037834125.1 Lippia alba | reverse complement strand
ATAATTATTTAAAATAATTTTTTATTAAACGCTTTAAGGCGCACCCGCACTCTCATTTTATAAAATTTTGCGAATTGACGCTTTCGCACTGACATCCGCACCGCACCCGCTCACGCATTCGCATTATATGACTTAAGGATTATCAAATAATTATCCATTCATCACCATATCTTTAAATTTCGATGCAAAATATTTATCACATATCCATCACACTCACAACGGCGAAACACATAAAATTTACAGGGAATATCGGTAAATTAAGAAATAAATTGAGTATGGAATTTCCAAAACATTTGCACGTGGAAAGACAAACTTAGAGGGAGTAAACATTTGTGAGTGGAAAAAAACATTTACAATAGATAATCACTCTAATATTATAATAAAAATATTTGGCCTATCTTATCTAAACATAATTTAAAATTAAAAAATTATCAAACTATTGTATATTAATAAATCGAAGCACAACATTGGAGGTTAAATAATAAGATCCTACATAAGCAAATCGTCATATACTACGGGGTCCGTGATGGAAAATTCTAACACAAACATAGTTTGGCCGAATCTAACCAATCAAAAAGGTAAATGTATTACACTTGCTATTTGATTGGTCACTCTCCCCAAATTTTCCACCAACCACACAATAAGTGCAAAACACTCGCCTCCTCATTAAATCGATTTGACCGAGCCAGACTCGAACTAGAATTACCCGTCGGTGATAGCTCCACGATTTATCAAACATAGATAGCATGATAACATTTTGTGTGTTGCATCATAATATATATATGCATTAAATCTTTAAGAGATCTCCCTCTCTTTTATTCTAAGTCTTGCCCACAACTCACTCGTTCTAGCTACTAATTATTGAGAATCTTCAAGTCAATCGTTTGATGATCAAGTTCATCGAACCCAAAAACAAAATATAAGCATTATTTTAAGGATTACATACCAAAATATCTCACAAAGAATTTATATTATACTTCAAATTCAACTTGTAATTTTGTCAGACACAAAACTTGTCATATTCTGCTGTAATAATATTTGTGATTTTAATAGTTGATGCATAAATGGGGCATACAAGAATTTTCTTTTCCCACAAAAGGCAAAAATGCATAATCTTGGCAAAGGATAATTCTTGGTAGTGCTCATTGTCTAGAAATCACTTGCACCCATAAAGGTTGATGTGATCTAATGGTGGTATTGTGGATTTCCATAAATGGAAAATAATATATTTAATATGTTCAAATTCAACAATATATATATATATATATTTTAACTCACACACCCCAAGTGGCTAGAGGGATTCGAACCTGGATTTTTATCTTCAAAAAAGAATACTCACCACTTGGCCAACCCCTGTTGGCAATAAATATTGTCATATATTTGCAATCATGTTATTACTCATTATATTTGGTTTGGCTTTTACCTCTATGCCCTTAAAACTATGCATTGAATAAAGAAAAAGAACTGTTCCAATATGTGATTTTTGTAAATCTATATAGAGTTTTGACTTTTGAGTGATTAGTCAATAGATCAATTCTGTAGGGGGTTATTGGTAATTAATCCTAAAATTATAAGATTTGCGCCGTGAATTAAGTACCTCAATCAAAAGTCAAAATTTATAACTTGTGAGTTTTCAATCATACACTAGCCTTATATAATGGTGGGCTACTAAAGAAAAGCTATATCCCTGAATTCTTGATTTATTATTATGAAATGACAACATGATATGTATCAAGTTGAATATTATATTGTATTCTATTAAATTTATCACGTCATTAATTCGAATATTATTAATGCACTATGATTAATTCGAATATAAATCTTTAATCAAACTAATATAAAACCGAGATTTAAACTATATTATTATTTCATGCATCATGAAAGTTCAATATAATATTGTATGATGGTCATGTATGTATTGTGGTTAGATATATTTCATATTTGAAAATTAAATATTCTTTTTAGGGCTAATTGTAATATATATTCAATGAAGCCAAACCAAATTGTCTAACATTTAGGTTTTAAAAAATGATTTGGCAATAAACACTTATCACTTTCTAAACATGAAATATTAACATATGATACCTTTTTGTTCTTTTCTCTAACATTATTTTATTATGTCAACAAAAAACAAGTAAAATGTTGTGTTGGTGGAAAACAAGGAAATCCTAATTAATATTTCCAACAAATTAATTGTGTTTGTGCAATAGAATCATCATCACACATCAAATTAAGGATCACACAATTAGTGGGAACCACACCTCACATTCATCAACACCAAGAATCCAATGATGTAATCACATGATTATTAATTGTATTGCAATTGTGATAAACAATCCACAAACATTATCAATTGTATGTATATAATTCCAATGATACAATTTTTTTCTAAATTTTTCTATGCAAAATATTAAAATGGTGTCTCATATGAATATTCGATATGACACGATAAAATGATATTTTAAAAAATAATTATGCATTAAAGATTGAAACTCATGATTAAGGACCAATTACAACACATTTTCTCCCCTTTACTTTTAGATACATGTCAATATTTTTTTCTACTCGGATTTCTTATATCTGAAATTACAAATTACCACCCCAAACACAACAGAGACATTGTAACACACTAAATGATGTGTTTAGTAACTTTGTACTATACTAATTTAATCAGAAATATCGTGCTTGAATTTGTAAACTACAGCAACTATCGATAAACAAATTTTTATTCCGTAAGAGTTTCACCTTACTTGAACTCATATTTGGAGGGACATTTTGGTAATTTCACTCCACCATCCAATGATATCATCTATTTCTAAAATTTCAATAAATAAATAAATAAAAATCACTACCACCCTCGATCATTTTACAACTTGAGACCCCACAAAAAAGGTTCACAAAAAAAAAAGAAAGAAAAAGAGCCACCCTTTATATATTTCAACAGCACAATCCACAAGTACTCACTTTTCCTGCAGCAACAACAACAACAACAACAGCAACAATGGCAGAGCTTGAAAGCCCAAATATGATGCCTAAACTCATCACCTTTCTCTCCTCTCTCCTCCGACGCGTTGCCGAGTCCAACGACGTCGATCTCGACCGCCATCCATCGGTCCAGCCCCGGAAAACCTCAGCCTTCCAGGGCCTTTCCTTGCCAACTATCTCAATCCAGAACTATCTTGAGAGAATTTTCAAGTATGCAAACTGCAGCAATTCTTGCTACATTGTTGCTTATGTTTATCTTGATCGCTTCACGAAGCTGCAACCCAATCTGCCTATAAACTCTTTGAATGTTCATAGATTGCTCATCACCAGTGTCATGGTCTCTGCTAAGTTCATGGATGACATGTGAGTATTTCAAGATTTTTATCTTTTTTCCCTCAATTTTTGGTGTTTTTTTCTTATTTTTCTTGAATTTCTATTCACCATTAATCTATGATTAATAATTGAATATTTTCCGATATATATATATATATATATACAACTTTTCTAATTTCATCCTAAAGTTTGTTAAAATTTCCAGATTATCAGACGTTTTAGTGTTAACACATGGTCGATTCACGACAAAAAACTAACAGTTTTCAGTGAAAAATTAACATTGAAACGATCTTAAATGACAATTTGAAAATTTATTAAAAGTTTAGATAATAATTTAAAACATTTCAAAATTTTGATAAAGAATTAAAAAAATAGCATAGTTTAAGAACAACTTGATTTTTCCTCCAATTTTTTAATAAAAAGTTTGTGCAGGTACTACAACAATGCTTACTATGCAAGAGTAGGAGGGATCAGCACAAAAGAAATGAACTTTCTTGAATTGGATTTTCTATTTGGAGTGGGGTTCAACTTGAATGTGACCCCAACAACTTTCCAGACATATTGTTCATATCTCCAGAGGGAAATGATGCAACAGCAGCAGCAGCTAATCAGCATTGCAGATCAAGAACTGCCCTTTCTATACATCAGTACTGCAAAGTCATCAAAGCTGCATTTGTGTTTTAACGAAGAAGACTCGTCACAACAACAACGACAACAACTTGCTATTTGATTGATTACCCTATATAGATATAGTATAGTAGAAGCGTAGTGTTTTTTCTTTTCTTTTCTTTCCTTTCTTTTTTCGAATTAACTTGTCGGGTTAATTCTTTCTATTGTTCGGGGTATGTTGTGGGAATGTTCGCATTGAATCCATGTTTGGCATGTACAGTTAGTGGCAGAACTACGCCGAAATGCATAGTAATTCAAAAACTATCATCCTATAGTACATATTATTTTTTATTTTGAGTGAATTGTTTATCTTTAACCTATCATTTGATCAATTTTTGTGCAAAAACATGGATAAAATGTTTGGATTTGCAAACGCATGCACTCAAACATTAAAATATTGTCGATTTTGGTATGCCATCTAGTAAAATAGATGTAAGTACAAAATATGGCATAATCTTAATTGTTTCAACGCGTAAACATAGATATTACGAGTGAGTGAGAACAAGTTGTGATAAGTGCTTTATATTCTATGAAAGGAATCCAGAAAAGCAGAGAAAGCTAACAAAGTTGATGGGGAGGCCAAGATAAGGAAAGGGACATAAATGGTTACAATTATAAAGGGCTTTATTTAGAAGAATTTGTGGTTATTTTTAGCATTGAAGACAAAGTTTTGCAGCTTGACAGTTGTATCTGGTTTGAGAAGGGAACATGATACATGTGCAGTCATGGAGAAAACACACACATACACACTTTTATATATCTTATATGCATGTGCAAAACTTTAAGAAGGGATTGAGACAAGAGGGAACAAAGTGTTTCCTCTCTTTAATTATCCAAGATTTTGCATTTATAGATTTATATTTCTTATTTACTATTCAAAATTTCAATCGTCGTTCATTACTATTTAACTATTTAGAAGTCGTTTCCTTCTATATATTAGGATGAGTGAGTTATATTGCAACTCATAATAAATTGTTTACTTTAATTGGTGACGGGCCTTGGTTTAAGAGCAAGTCCGATAGATTTGTAGGAATAAGTATGAAATATTTGTCTTCTACAAATGTCGTTGTTAATTTGTCTATCTCAAACCACTAATGTAAACATCGCCTCGGGAAATTAGCTCAATTTTTATATTTTACTAACCAAAATCTATTGAATAATTGAATTACTATCTAGTGAAGTAAACGACTTCTTCACGAATGATAATTTGTTATGTACACGATATTGTGCAAGTTATAGCCGTCGGAATGTCTTCATGCACTAGCCAAGCGGCGGTATGATTGGTAAGGAAAAAAGCATAAATATTATAGAAAATTACTTCTAACTATACCGAATATTATATGGTGACAAACCAAATTACAGGGACTGACGTATAATTAGACTTAACTCGAGGATAGTGATATGCAATTCTCCCCATATATTAAACTGGTGACATTTTAAAGCTTAGTTAGTAAAAATAGTTAAAGAAATGAATAATTTAATTAGTAAAGTATAATCAACCTTAATGTTTATCATCTTGTATTCTAACACTCCATTCTATAAAAATATCCTATATTCTTGAATTCAAAATTTGAATAGCTGTTGTAGTGGGCATGCATGTGAGAAAATTGTTCTTCATTTATTTTGTTCCCCACACTTCTTTTGTTGATTATGACATTTATGTTTGCCATGCAATAATCTTATTTGGAGGAATGTTGGGACATCTTAATTAGGATTGTCCTCATAGGAAAGGTTTCCAAGAAATAATTAATAAAATGAATCTTTTCAAAAATTAAAATCAAGAATTGGTTTTGACACTTATCTTTCCCCAAAAGTCCATACATCCCTTGGGGACCCAATTATGGGTCACAATCTCTGTAGAGAGTGTTTGATAGGTAAGATTAGTTTTTTGACTTAATTTGAGTTAATTTATTTTGAGCTTTTTTAACTCAAATTAAGCATGATTAGGTTTTTTCAATCTAACGTTTGATATATATAATTGGCTAGAATATAACTTAATATCACAAGCGCAATTTTCTGATTGATACGATAGATTAGAGTATTCTTAACATATTTTTACACTTTTGTCCTTTTGCTATAACTATAATTTTGTTTATAACGGTAAGGATTCAAGCAAAAACTTTGATTTATGAAATATAAAATAAAGAAAAAAAACTATTAAATAAAAAATAAAGAATTTATCATAACACTAATTTATTCAGAAAGAAAAATCTAACCACAAAAAAAATCTTATAATGGAAGATTCTAAACAATCTCATTACGATTCTCTAGATTCTAAACAATCTCATTAGGATTCTCCTTATTTAGAGAATGAAGAATTTCATCACAGAAAACTTCATTAGAGAAAAATTCTTATAATGGAATATAATGAAAAAACTCACGACAAAATTCTCTTTATCTTTAGGATATAAAGAAGGAAAAAATTTAATAATGGAAGATTCGGAAAAACTCACCACAAAATTCTCATAGAATAAAGAATGACCACAAAAAATATGAAAAATTTGAAAAATCTCATCACACAAATATTTAGACGGAAATAAATAATTCATAAAAAAGAGAAGAAATATTTTAGACAAAAAAAATAATACATAACAAAGATAAGTTGTTAGTGAGGATAAAATTGAGAAATAAAGATAGAAGTAATGCGATAAAAAAGTAATCTCAGTTAATCGCACCCCCTCTGCCGCGATTGAAAAATGAATTTAATCCGTGAATAAGAGGGGCACGCGCTAGTTGAGAGATTCACGTGCTTAGCCCGAAATCTATAATCTTTAATTTCTAACATAAAATTAAGTGATATTAAAACAAATAAAAGAGTCTAATCTCACCTATCTAACATTTTCTTAACTAATTGCAGATATCGTTCCTCACTATCTGATTAAATTTGGTGGCGAAAGTTTTATATTTTAATGGTCAAACCAATTCGAACAGATTTAAAAACAACTCCTCTTATCTTAGTGGGGGATCGTGCACCTTAGTTGGTACGAGTAATTTATATGTGGCTCTGTCACTCGAAAACTAATCAATAATAAACTCGTTGCCCTCCCAATAAATCTTAATATTCTGGACATATACACTCTATGGACAACCAAACCATATTACAACACAAGCAAACTAACACATCCAATGCTACTAAAAGCATCACCACCAACATAGGAAAAGCACCACAAGTAAAATCAAGAATTACACAAACCTCCCTTCCTTCTTCAAATCGTCAAGATCACCAAAAACCGTCGAAACACCTCCGGCACCAACACCTCCTTATAATCCCTCACGACCTTCGTCAACACCGGCATCATCAAGGGCACCACGATCGAGAACACGATGAAGGCCAGCATTATGGCGCTGTTCGACGTGATCTCAATCATACAAGTACCATAAGTTATCGTCAAAGCAAAAAGTGCCACTCTCAGCTCAAACTGCAGGGGAAGTTCATAAGTCAGAAAATTCATCATGTGAAGAGACATGAAGAAGCCGAGCGAGTTGAAAAGCAGGAAAATGCCGTATGAGATTGAATTGTGAGTGCTCATCACGGCCTGTCCGGCCCTATGGCCCGGGATTCGAGGTCTGTCCTTCGCAGAATCATTAGTAGAAGTTACGTTTTTCGTATCAGGCCAATAATCATCCTGCCAAAAGCCCCCCGGGGGACTGAGCGCGGCCTGATACGTGGCGGTGACTATCAGGGTCGAGATCACGAGCAGATTGTTCCTCACTCTGCTCGGAGAGTCTTTGATGTTGTCATATTTGAAGAAGTGTTGCAATATCTTTGAGGCGGATTTGGAGGACCGTTCGCCTCGACTCTCTTCTTGTCTTGGTTGGCTACAAGAGGCCGGTAAAACATTTTCTTCGTCGGCTGCTGCAGCGGTTAGGTTGAGCAGCATTGCTCGTATTTCGGGGTCGTCGCCAGCCGAGGCTAACGCGTCGAGCGGGGTGAGCCCGTTTTTGTTTGAGGGATTCACGTTTAACTTGCCATTGTGGCCGAAGTTCTTCTTGATCAACAGGTTGAAAACCTGGTGAATGGTGATGATTTTTCATGTGAATTCAAAGCATGGAGTCTAAACTCCAAATCAGCTACTTGAACACTCATTCAAGGAAACAAGATTAAAAATAATAATAAACACCATACCAATTTGATTAGTTAGGGCCTTAGGGGACAAATTTATCAGTTTCTTGAATTTTATGCACAATAATTTAAAATTCATGTTTGTATTTGATGGGAAAAAAATTAAGGTTAAGTTACATGGAGACCCCGTAGTTAGTTACATTTAGATTCTTTTTAGTTTCGATAATTACAATTTCACCCCTTATAATTTGCTAATAGATTACAAATACCCCCTTGTGTTTCTGCTAACATTTTACCATTACCTTTCGATAGTTAAAGAAATTTAATATAATTTTAATAAAATTAAACAATTTCGATTGTCTAATAGGGATCATTTGAAATGTTTTAGTGGTGTTGGTAGCTCCATAAGTATCATTTCAACCTTTGTCGATGCTTCAGCTTGCTAAGCTATCAAAGCCTATTAAGCAAGGGAATTTGTAATCCATTAACAAATTATAATGAAAGAAAGTATAAATAAAAAATTTAGGAAGTTCTGAGTGTAAATATACCTAAGTATGAAGAGTCTCCATATAATTTACCCAAAAATTCATACAATAAATTTTTTCAGGACCTTCTCCCTCAGTGTAAATTGTAAAGAATTCGATTTTGTAAACACACAGTAACTCATGAAAACAAGAGATCCGATGCGCTTTTACTTTTCACGACATGACACAACATGAAATGCGCTTTTACTTTTCACGACATGACACAACATGAAATGATACAAAAGAGCATCAAACCTCGTATTGCTTCCGAAATGCCGCAACGTGCAGGACAGTATTCCCCCCTTCATCCTCATAGTTCAAAACATCCTCTTTCCCACACACAACAACATGGTCAACCAACACCTCAAACGCTTCAAACTGGCTGCTCTTCACGGCCACATGAAAGCAGCTTTCTCCCCTACCACTCACTTCCGCAACCGAATCCGGACAAGCCGAAAGCAGCTCGCGAACAATCCCGATTCTACCCCTCGCCACCGCATAGTGAAGAGGTATCCTCCTCTCCTTCCCCTTAACAAGACAAAGACCGCATCCACCAACTCTCAAAAGCTCCCTCACAATCTCTGCATCACCACTAGCCGAAGCTATGTGCAGAGGCGTAAAACCGTCTTCGTTCAACTCCTTCGCGAAAACCGGCCTCCGTGCTAATATCTCCTTCGCGAAATTGAGGTGTCCTTCGATGCAGGCAATGTGTAATGGAGTGTCTCCATCGGCTAAGGCAATGGCCCTCAAACTGAAGTGATCATTTTCGAGCAGATTCTTGAGCTTTTCGACGTTTCCTTCTCTTGCGGCCTCGTTGATGAGCTTTGTGTCCATTTCTGGTGAGATTTTTGGATCAGAAAAAAGTGAATATTTTTGTTCTTGATTCGAAATTTTCTTCACAAAATTAGGAACTAATATGTTTACTTGTTATGTAAGGGAAATTTTTGATTATTTAAAAGTGGAGAGTCAAGGATAACATTTCCCTTATTTCTTTTATGTGTTAGTCTATAATCAGGTCAACACGGAGCCAAGGGTATTGTGTATATACATGTAGTTTTCGTAAAAATATAAGATTTTGTCACCAAAATAATCAATGATAAAATTATAATTATGATTGTGTAAGCACTTTGACCGTAATTCATTTTAAAGTATGAAAATAATAAGAAACATGGGGTTATCTTTGGTTTAAAAAATTACACTTTCCCCCTTCCGATTAGCTAATAGATTAGAAACATCCCGTCAGTTAGGTTTCATTACGAATTAAATATTTTTCATTGAACTTTTGAAACCGATCAATTTGTAATCCTCGACGCCGTTAAATTTTGTCAAATCGATCCTTATAACACCAATGATATGCATCAAAACTTCTCAAAATGGCTCATGTTAAATAATAGAAACAGTCGAGCTTACCAATATTCCCTGGTTTTTGAAGGATTAAAAGCTCAACATTTTATTCGTTAGGAATCACAAACTACTGTATACATACATGGCACGATCAGGAATGGGGTAAAAGAACTTGGAAGAATTGTGGCTGTTTGACACTAGTTGGCCCAAGGATTGTGCTGGGCAAGCTTCATAAGCACTAGGGGGGAAAATGTAATTCCAGAAGTTAGGAGGGAACTCTGCGTAATGAGCTCCAGCAACGCCAGTGCTTTTCCTTTCAAACAATTTCTACTCACGGTGTTTTTCGTAATTTCTCAATTGTACATGTTCGTCACTGTCTTGGTCTGTTGGAAATTAGGGGAGAGTCATAATTATCCTTTTCATAACTTCCAAACCTCCACACGAAAAACTTTTCCTCTAGCGGTCGCTCCCGTAATAAATCCAAACACGCACGCTCACAACACTTCTCTCATGATCTTGATTCTACCCCAACCAACTGCAAAATGAAGAGGGGGGTTCAAAACATG
Organism: Lippia alba; assembly: GCA_037834125.1. Taxonomy (NCBI): domain Eukaryota; kingdom Viridiplantae; phylum Streptophyta; class Magnoliopsida; order Lamiales; family Verbenaceae; genus Lippia; species Lippia alba. The sequence continues at coordinate 5,860,235 of JBBMKE010000010.1, read as the reverse complement.
TGAATCAAGAGATCATCAATATAGTCATGAATGGAAGCAATACATTGTTGACTATCATGCATTCATTTTCCTTGGAATAAAGTTCCCATCTATCATACCCTCATGTTTTTGTCTAACGTACAGTTACACAATTACAATTTTTAACATAAATTGTATTATTTATTTCATGTAACTTAGTGTTTAAGTTATTAAACACTAATCAGCAGGCGTTACATGTAATAAATTATACAATTTACAGAAAGATAAAATATACTATATATCATCAAAATTCATTAATCCAAATATATCGAAAATTCTCTCGCAAAATTTTTATTTTTTTTTAAATTTCTTGATATATACCAACGTAATTATTCATATCATTTATGTGAAATAAAAAACGCTACACTCGAAAAGTACCTAAATCAAACCAAGGTTCTCAGAATTCGAATTTTTGAATCCAAACCTGACAGTCAAGCTCGCAAGCCTGCTAGACTCGATTGAAATCTCCATAGGCAAAATTTCAACCCCATTTCACAAACGAAGGGAGGAGATTTCCAAAATGGAAAGGAAAAAAATAATAATAATGAAAAAGAAAGCCACCAGTTTTGCGCACGTTAACAGCGCCCACCAGCCGGCGCACGTTAACCCCCCCTCCCTAAGCGGTGGTCTAAGTCAGCCCGTCAGCCGTCCTTCCTTTAACAACCCTACCCCACCGCCTCCATTCATTATGCCTCAACCACTCACCACCACCGCCGCCGCCGCCTCCTCCTCCTCCTTTAGATCTATTAATCCAATCACATCTCACCTCCGCCATCTCCCATGGCTACCATCGTTTCCCCCTCCTCCGCCTCTCCCCACCACGACGACACCATCCCCACCGCCACCCTAGCCCTCCCCTCCATCGCCGCCTCCTCCGCCCCCCGCCGCCTCCCTCCGCCGTGCTGGTCCCCCGACGAAACAGTCGCGCTCATCGACGCCTACAGAGAAAAGTGGTACTCCCTCCGCCGCGGCAACCTCCGCGCCAACCACTGGCAGGAGGTCGCCGAAGAAATCGCCTCCCGATGCGCCGCCGCCGGAACCCCCAAGACCGCCGTCCAGTGCCGCCACAAGATGGAGAAGCTCCGCAAGAGGTACCGCGGCGAGATCCAGCGCGCCGCAGCGCGCGGCGGCGTCCGCCGCCACGCCTCCACCTGGGCGCACTTTCAGAGCATGCACTCCCTGGAAAAAGGCCCCAATCCCACCCCTCCTACCTCCGACGACGATGACTACGAAGAGGACGATGATGATCATAAGAACAGCGTCAAACGAATCAACGATTTGTACAATCACAATCAGAATCGCCTTTCGCGCAGCCGTGGGCCGGAAACATCAATCAATGGAACAGCAAACGGTGTTCGCATCAAGATCCCAGGTATGGCGACGGCGGCGAAGGTATTCCCTAAATTTCACGACCCGAGAGGTCAAAACCCTGGTAACCCTAACCCTAGATTTTCTAATTCGAATAAAGTTTTCAGCGATGGGTTTGTTAGAAGAGGTGAATTGGGGATGAATATGAGCAAAAGAAAAGCTGCTGTTGATGAGGTTGTGGCGGCAATTCAGTCATTGGGAGAAGGGTTTATGAGGATTGAGAAGGTGAAAATGGATATGGTTAAGCAAATTGAGGAGATGAGAATGGAGATGGAGTTGAAAAGAACGGAGACGATTATTGAATCACAACAGAGGATTGTTGAGGCGTTTGCTGATGCGATATCCGAACGAAATAGTAAAAGGGCGAAAAGGGATTCGCCTTTGCCCGACTGCTGAAGGATTGATCTTGGAATGAGTTAAGGAGTTGCTATAGTGTTGATGATTGTGATCTATAGCCTCTTTGCTAATAGGATATTGAATTATATATCACTATGTGTATCTGACTGTGAGCTTGAAAGGTTTTCTTTTTTCCTTGTTAGTCATCTTAGAAGTTCTCTCTCCCTCATCTAGTTGTTAACTTTTCGATTAGGAATTTAGAAGTTTGTTTGTGTTCGTCGTTAGAAGATGGAAAGTTTTTGTTTTGCAATTTATGATCTCATTGGATGTGTAAAATTGTTGTTCACCATTGTTGAATCTATAGGTTTCTCTCTGATCATGTCTTGGTGTGTCAATTTCATGTATTAGTTGCTACTTATCTACTCCACTTGCAGGGGTAGTTCTGCACATTCGAGATGTTCTAATACATGCGCGCATGTTGATCATTCACTTGATTTTAAAAGCCTAATTTAGTGCACCGAACTTTGATAGACTATTTGATGAGAATTGACGAGTTCTTGGTAATAATCTCTCGCTTATGGAGGTTTTGATACATCTATGTTGTGATGGGTGAGGTATTTGAAAATGCGATTTCTTGAAAATCCCGGGAAAGTATCTTGATGATTTGAATAGTGTTACTTTTATATATCTAGGACCAGATGATTGAAGAGACTTAAGTTTATAATTCTTATTCTTCTTCTTCTTCCTCCTCTCACCCCCGTTTGGCGATAATGTCCTCATTCTGTCTTGAGTTTTGATTTCATGAAGCTTTTGAAGGATGACAAAGTTCTTCAATATTCTGAATCTTGGGGCTGTAATTGCTGCTGGATTTTGAAGCTCTGGTTCTCTGACTAACCAAACGGGTGTTTTGACAAGAAATTCTTAAACACTAGCAACTGTTTGGTGTTTATTATTACTACTTTCCTTTTTTCAGATTGTGCAGAGATCCAAATACAGGGTTGATATCTTAACCCAATTGTTTCATTTACAAGGACAGAATACCCGAATCTTTTTTAAGGAGACCGAGTCTAAACAAGTTTGGATATCTTAAACCAATTGTTCCGTTTACAATGACAGAATTTGAACCCGAATTCTCTTTAAGGAGACCGAGTTTGAACCTTGAAACTTGTTTACGGGAAACCCCCGAATATTTATTATGTCCTAAGCTACTTAAAAAACCAGTGATCCGCAAATGGAGGTCTTAAATGCAAATGGCATATTCCACTAAACTTGAATCTTGTGATATTCATTCAACTATTTAACATTCACACAAACCCAACTCATCAATCACGCAAAATAAACCTTCATGCAGGTACACCAAAATAATTAATCTTTGCAGCCTACCACAAAATTTGGCCACTCACTCATAAGATTCATCAAGAATGATCAAGTTTTGTTCCTTCCCTCCCTATTTATAGTTTCAAATACCAATTCCAACTCCAAAACTAATTTCTCCTCCACTTTTTCCAATTTTCATTTTTCATCAATTTTTCACGGAATGCAAATATAACAATCCATAAACTTATTAAAAATACAGTCTCGAGACTCTCGACCTACGTTGTTGGTCCAATGATATCCCCGATTTTGTGTTGGAACATTGTCTATTCCAAGATAATATTCCCATTCTGGTTTTCCTTTAAAAACGAAAAAAAAAAATGAAAAAGAAAAAATGAAGTTGGGGTTAAATTTTGTAGATGTAAGAGTAATTCAACAACTTATAAAACAAAACAAAAAATGCATCATAATAAGTAGATGTAAATTCTAATTTGGTGAAATTTTATTAATAGTATACTGTTCACGGGACAAGTGAAATTTTTTAGAGACAGTTTAGTTTTACACCTTTAGAGACAGTTTAATTTTGGTGTAAAACGTTTTTCAGAAAAACGTCATCTGAAGATGTTTTTCACAAAAATGTCTTTACCAAATTTTCAGTTGACCAAATTAAATGTGTCATTGACTAATAAATGATAAAGACGTTTTTCTGAAAAACTTCGTCACAAGAACCCTAATATCACAAAAAGTATTGAAACACTAAAACTTAGTAAATAGAGTATCTAAAAACAAGGAATACGTGATTCAATATAATAATAATCTTTCTATGACAATGTTATTATTCGGTAATGTATTCTTATCTAATTTTGATATTATCTAGATTAATAAAAATAAAAAATAGGTAATTAAATGTAACAAAAATCTCTCCAACTCATCCTTATCACTCGTGAAAATATAAAACTAACAACTCTCCACACCTATGTGTGCAAATAAAAAGAAAAAAGTTATTATTTATATATATATATATATAATTAAATTCTTCATTTTAATATTTATTTTATAATTATTTTTAATATAATTATAAATTTATAATAAATAAATACACTAAGACAATATCTTATTAGTAAAAATAATAATTAAGGTATAAATAAAAAAATATAATAGAAAATTTGAAGTAAGGTGAGAGATCACGTAAGAAATAAATAAAAAATATCACGAAAATAATAATAGGAAAAAAAAAAAGAAATGGAGAGTCCTAACAACTAAAACTATTTTTATTTACTCTCTCACTTAATATAATACTAGCATATTTGCACACTCGATGCGTGTGCCAAAAGAAAATTATTAAATTAAAATTTTTTATAATATTATTTTATTTATAATTATTTTTAATATAATTTTATGATAAATAAATAATAAATAAAATAAGATAATATTTTATTTTATTTTATTTTTTTGGTGGAATATAATAACATCAAGTAAAAAATAAAAATTAATGAAGTGAAAAAAAAAGATAAATAAGTGATAAAAATAAATAAATAAGAAAAGAATTTGAGAGTTTGACTGGAGATGAGATTAAGCAGAAAACTGCTAGAATCCATGCATAGGATTTCTATTCAAAAAACGAAAAAAAAAAGAATATAAAATTTCAAGAGAAAAGTGAGGTTAATGAATAAGTAATGGACTAAAATACGTTTTCTGTGTGGTTAAGTGAGTAAATAAATAAATTAAAGAAGAAAAAAAAAAGATCATGCAAGAGACCACAATTGAGTCTCGCAAAATATAGATAATGTATATGCTAAAGAAATAAAATATTGTTAAAAGAATTGACAACACAAGTAAAGTTTTTGCTGAAAATTTCTTATCAAAACGTCTTTACAATGGCCCATTTAATTTGACCAACTTAAAATTTGGTGAAGACGTTTTACACTAAAATTAAACTATTCTAAAAAATACACTATTTTTGTACTACGTAAATCAATATGCTAAAATTAAAATTTCACCTTGGTAATTTACCCAAAAATTCAGGGGTAAATTTGCAATATAGAAGAATCATACAATAGACAAAAAAGAAAGGAGCGGCGGCATTTAAAAAGAAAACAAAGGGAAGCGACGCTGACGCGGCCACGCCTCTGGTTTCGCGCACGTTAACGGCGGCGCACGTTAGCCCCCCCTCCCTTAGCGGTGGTCTTAACAACCCTACCCCACCGCCTCCCCATTCATTATGCCTCAACCACTCACCACCGCCACCACCACCACCTCCTCCAGATCTCCTTTCCTCACCACCACAATCACAATCTCAATCTCCCATGGCCACCATCATCTCCCCCTCCTCCGCCTCCCCCCACCACGACGACGACACCATCCCCACCGCCACCCTCGCCCTCCCCTCCATCGCCTCCTCCCGCCGCCTTCCCCCGCCGTGCTGGTCCCCTGAGGAAACCGTCGCCCTCATCGATGCCTACCGCGACAAATGGTACTCCCTCCGCCGCGGCAACCTCCGCGCCAACCACTGGCAGGAGGTCGCCGAGGATATCGCCGCCCGATGCCCCGCCGCCGGGACCCCCAAGACGGCCGTGCAGTGCCGCCACAAGATGGAGAAGCTCCGGAAGAGGTACCGCGCCGAGATGCAGCGCGCCGCCGCGCACGGCGGCGTGCGGCGGTACTCGTCGTCGTGGGTGCATTTCCAGAGCTTCCATTCCATGGAGAAGGGGCCGGATCCGTCGCCGCCGACGTCCGATGATGAGGAGGAGGACGATCGGAAGAACAGCATCAAGCGGATCAACGATTTGTATAATTATAATAATCAGAAGGGGAATCATGGGGGTGAAATCAATGGGGTCAGGATTAAGATCCCGGGTATGGCGACCGCGGGGCCTCCAATGGCGAAGGTATATTCTAAATTCGATGAGATAGGAGGGCAAAACCCTAATTATGCTAACCCTAGATTTGGTAATGTTTATGCTGATGTTAATGGGGCTGCTTCTAGTAAGGTTTTCAGGGAAGGGTTTTCTGGGAGGGGTGAGATTAGGAAGAGGGCGGTGGCGGATTCGTCGGAAAACAAGAGGGATAGCGGTGTGAATGAGGTGGTGGCGGCGATACAGGCGTTGGGGGAAGGGTTTATGAGGATTGAGAAGGTGAAGATGGATATGGTTAGACAGATTGAAGAGATGAGGATGGAGATGGAGTTGAAGAGGACTGAGATGATTCTTGATTCTCAGCTGAAGATTGTGGAGGTGTTTGCGGATGCGATATCCGAGCGAAGTAGTAAAAGGGCAAAGAGGAATTCAACTCCACCGGATAGCTAGAAGTAGAAAGTTTCTGAATCTTTGATGATTTTGATGTAGGATAGTTAATTATCCATCCCCTGCGTTTGTTAGAACTTCAAAAGTTGGATCTTGAAAGGAAGAGTTTCGTTGTCGGTCCTCGTTAGTCAGGTTTGAGTTGATTTATTCCAACTCTGTGCTTTTTAGCTTTAGCTTAGGCTTTTGGAAGTTGGTTAGTGTTAGCTTGTTAATGGAATTGTTTTCAAATCTATGAGATTATCTCATTCAATATGTAGATAACAGTACCCCCATTGTTGGATTTATGAAGTTCCACTGCGATTATGTTTCTGGGTGTTTAATACGGGCATAATAACTGAAAGGAGTTCATGTTCTTGTTTCGTTTATGAGAATAACGGCATGAAAGAGCATGGAGCGGCCCAGCTCGTTGCATACAAGATCGAAAAGTGCCAAAAGTTTACGCCCTGGTGTATGTGAAAGGTTTCCTCTCTAAAGAAACGGTAACAGGTGACCATTGGTGTATACTTGAAGGGAGCGATGAGTTGTTACTCTAGTACTAGTTATCCATTCATGGTGGTTTTGTTTGATGTTGTGCCTTTCGGATTGTTTAAGAGGGGAAGGATTTATCTGTTTTGCTACCTCCAGCTGAAGCTGGTTGATGAAATATTATTGATTTCTGTCTTCTTCCTCTCCCGGGACTATGATAGGTATAGACATTAAAATATCTCAAGTTCCAACTGAGTTACAGAATCTTCGTCCATCCCCGGATAAATATTTCAGCATTGTGGTTGTGATACATAAATGAATCCATTGTTTGTAACTAGCAGTCTGTTTTATTACACACTCGTATTGAATACAAGATCTTTGGTTATACAAGCTACTGTACTTGAAAGAAGTATCGGTAGCATTGTTTCTGAATAAAATCTTTCAAAAAATAAGAGATTGCCAGACAAATCTTGTGATGAAGTGAAGGACAGCTATTATTCTAAGTTACATTTTCTCTGGTGTCATTATGAATCTTTCTAATCAGCTTATGACATAAATTACAACGTCAAATAGTTATCAGACAGGGTCGTAATAGGTAATAACACAACATTTTCCATATAATACACCAAATGTTATCAAGATTGCACTGAAATCGACCACATCCGGTGCTAATATCCTTCCAACTTCCCTCCTTGATATTCTTAGGGCTGCACATCATTACTCAATGGACATGCATATATACATATCCAATACCTTTACTTCCCAGCGTTGAAGACGATGCACACTTACCCTCGAGCATATACACGAGATAGAAAATAGAACAGCAGCTGTCCGCCCAAACTTTGCCGGTAAAATAACACCCAAAATCACTCCTTTATACTTGGTTTAAAATGCTATATACTCGACAAAAGTCCAATCCATTACATTATGACCTTCAACTCTTAACGAAAAACCATAAACTCTGTGAAACTTAATAGGCATGCTTCAATTGTCGATCATTAACCGTACAAATTCAAGAGGACCTCTTTCCACTTCTTCAACATGTAATTCCAACAGGAGAGAGTTTAAACACATGATTTATGAAAGATGTCCATACGAAAAAGTTCCAAGTTAGTTCCGAAATACTCCCCATGTCCTAAAAGCACGAAAATATACACGATGCTAAAACAAATTTCCAAATAGCCAGAGGTTGATACATCACTTATCCTCACATAGGGACACTAATATTCTTAATCCAAGAGGTGGCTTTATATGCTTGTGCTTCACCGGCAAATCTTGGCACTGAAACTCAAATGTGAAATCCCTCTCAACTCCAGCACGTCATAAATAAGTCGAGAATAATCACAAA
>JBBMKE010000010.1:5837183-5850168 GCA_037834125.1 Lippia alba | reverse complement strand
AATCTTGGCACTGAAACTCAAATGTGAAATCCCTCTCAACTCCAGCACGTCATAAATAAGTCGAGAATAATCACAAAGCTCCACAACCAACCATGGGTGAGATATCTCATTAATTATGACTCAGGGCAACTATGATCTAAAATCAAAGCAGCAGCATGGTTGAATACTAAGATAAATAAGCAAAGTCTCAATAGTACGATCCAGAACCACCACTTCCCATGTAATTATTACCACCACCTAAGCCACGTCCAGAATAGAGTGATGATGAGTAAGAGCTACCACCAGCCTACAAAATTAAAAGATAGGTAAATTTAGAATACAGTTAGAGCAAAGCCGTAACTCAATACAAAATCATTCAAAACGAAAGAGATATAAAAACGTACACTACTTCCACGGGATATATAATCACCATTATAGCCAGATGAGTACATTCCACCAACATCACTTCCACCATAAGAGCCTATACAGGCGAAAATTGGAAACGTTAGAACATTGTTTATGTTCTGTAAAAGAAAATACTAAATCAAGCTCGTGGCAAATCATACCCTCGCTGTAACCCATACCATGACGACTACTATAATACCCATGAGAATCTTGACTGGTCAGGGAGCTTCGGCTACTACTACTGTATCCTAAGTTTGATCTGCCAAGTCTAGTAACAACAAAAGCAAAGGAAAGCATGGAATATTATTTGAAGGCTTGAAGCGTTAAAAAAAAGGAGAAGGATAACCAATTATAACAGCAAAGGCATACCTATCGCTGTAAGCATCACCATAATGGGAAGCACTGGTACCAGCATCATAGTCCATACGCGCCCGAGAATGACGTGGTCCACTCTCAGCATAACGTGGAGGAACATCGTCCTTTTACATGCAATCTCAAAAGTCAATTTTAATATTCACCATTTGATAGAACAGAAGAAGAAAGCAGATTTTCAGCGAATTACCATGACAGTATATGGACGTTTGGAACCAGAGAGAGAAGGATATTCACGCCCATGCCCCTCACGATAAGAAGTTACAGGTGGTGGCCTTTCATACCTCTGACTGTAACCATCATCATCATAAGCTCTTCTAGATGCAGATCTTGATGTACCGCCTCTAGGAAAATCAGGATAACTGGAACCACGAGGAGCATATTCCTCTCTGTACAATGCACGTCTATCAGAAGAAAATCTTGAACTACTGTAGTCAGTAGGGGCGGCTCTGCTCCTAGGATGAAGTTCCTCACGATGACCATAATCCCTGCTGCTCATGCCACTCCTCGGGTATGGTGGAACTGTGGAGAGAAGAATTAAGGACTTTGCTAAAACATTAGCCCTCATTTGGTTTCAATTTTATTCAATTATAAGTATTATCATTCATATCTAACCTAATACCCTGAACTCTAAACCCTCATTCTCTTTCTATCACACCGTCTGTTATAATAAACAACAGAAGAACCAAGAGAAGTACAAAACTAACAAAAAACAAAAAGATCTAAAAATGGAAAAATGAAAATGAAACCAGACAAGGACTTAATAGCTCAAACATGATGGAAATACCATACATACCAGGTGGTCTCCTATCATAGGACCTTGGCAAGGGAGCAACAGGTCTGCTTCTAGAAGGAACAGCCATAACTGGTCTTCTGTCTCGAATAGCTGCAGGCCTTTTGAATCCCCGGTCTACAACAGGTGGAGCGCGGGACCCAATTCCTCTGGAACTACGTACAGGTATACTGCGTGAAACAGGACCATTCCGGGAACTCCTCATACTACGACTTGATCCTCGGCTAGAACGAAGATCTCCACGAGGAGGGTTTTTACCTTTACTTCTTTGAAGAGGTCTTGACAATCTTGCCCTAACTTTAGCCTGAAAAACGTAGCAATTTAGAATAGCTCGTCTGAGGGGGGGAAAAAATTAAGGCGCAAATATCCAATTTGAGAGTTGACCTTATTATCTCCTTTACCCAAGTCCTCATTATTTATACTTTTGGCACAAGTTACTGCAGCTTCATGGGTATCAAATGTGACAAATCCAAAATCCCTTCTCCTAGCAGATGGCATATTGCGAGCAAGCTCAACTTTCTCAATCTCCCCATAATCTTTGAGAAGTTCCTTCACATGACTATCATCCCAAGATGAAGGAATTCCATCAATAAACACTGTCTTAACCTGAACTCAAGTTTACATGTCATTAGATAGGATAAAGAATGAGAAATGAGCACATGTTAAGAACTGAGCCTTCCAACACCACGGAAGTGAATATAATTCAATCATAATTGCACGCAATAAAACAAGATCTATTCTTATCTAATGGACATATACATATCAATAGCAAGATAGGGACAAAAATACACGGCTTACACGTGGGACTCGCATACTGCATTCCTAAAAAGCATTAGATAATGTGTTAGCCTAAACCTCTAATCAATTTCTTCAATTCCCAAAAAAGCATGTACCCACTAATATTCCAGTTAAAATGGGGAAATGAAACCAGAATTCGTTAGGCTCCTCCAAAATGTTCAATCTTTTCTAGTGAAGAAACCTCAAATAGAAAGATGTTTAGCTGATAGAGGTGTTTTCTAAACAAAGCGAGCCCATGATCCTTCAAACCAAGTAGAGAACTTATCCAAGTATATACCTGAGCCATGATTTCATCACCAGGGTCGATAAAGGAATCTGCAAATGAAACCTTAGCAGGCCGGTCCAGTCCAAACATTACATTCCTCTTCTGCAAACGCTTAAAGGCATCCATGGCATCAGATCGTGAAGAGAACTCTAAGAAGGCAAAGCCTCGATTCATCCCCACATTATTGGTGTCTTCAACCAAGGTCAAATCATCAATATTATCAATACCATAGTGCTTCAACTTCTCTTTTAACTGGAAGCACATTAAATAGCAGTGAGCAGCGATTAAGCAACTCCGTAAATCTATCTGTGATTGAAGAAAACCAATCTACTTACAGTTTCTCTTGTCCATGACCTGGATATGTTACCTAAAAACAAAGTATCACTGTCTTGACTTGGGGTTACACCACACTGCTTTCCATGGACCTGGAATTTACGGTGTCAAGATCATGCAATTTTTGACATATAGTAAAACTACTGGTCTTCACAACTACGTAATAAAGAAAATACCACAGGGTTTTTCATCTGAGCACAGGCACGTTTTGCTTGTTCCACAGTTGCAAAACGCAAGAATGCGAAACCCTTATTCTTCTTAGTCTGAGGATTCATCATAAGTCTGACCTCAGTAACATCACCAACTTCACTAAACACTTCCCTAAGGTCCTTCTCAGTGGCTTCCTTATCTAAACCCCCAACGAAAATTTCAAACTCTTTGCGCTTGCATCGTTCTTTGAATAGTTCATGATGTTCTTCTTCCTCTGCATGGTCAACCATCTCAGCATGCTCCTCATCTTCCTCAGGTTCAAGTTCTTCAGGCACACCGTCCACTTCCTCCTCAACCACATCCCCTTCCTCTTCACCACCATCTGCCTCCTCGGGTTCTTCCTCTACTTCATCACCCTCTTCTTGAGGATCTTGCTCAATTTCTTTCTCATCATAGTCTACAGCACCATACTCCTCTGGCTCATATTCAGGTTCATTATCCTCCAAGTCCAACCTTTCATCTTTTTCATACTCCTCAACAGGTTCTTTGGCATCGCCATCCTCTGCCAGGCAAAAAATGGAGATACATACATCCGAGCGACATTGAGAAAATTGAAATGGCAAATATTTACCACTTATCACCAACTTGAATAATGAATCAGCTGATATTTTTAGTAAAACCAGAAAGATACAATTGCAGTGCATTATCATAAAAAACAGCGAAGCTTCTAAGCAGGATTCTAAAAGCACGGAAGCAAAAGAAATTACCATTCCTTGTAAGAATCTTTATCATAATGATCTTCTGAGCCCAAAGATCAATATATGTGGAAATGCCAAAATAGCTAAAACGACAACCTCAAAGAATTTTAACCATATCCAACCTTCAGAAGGAGCAGATGACTAGAAGGAATAAATGCCAAATCTACAGAACTAGTCACAAAACAATCGCATATCTCATAAGAGGAAGGGGAAGAGGCTACACAGATGTTCAAACTCTTTTGAGCCTTCATTACTAAATTCATTTTTACTTGAGTGACCATCTCCTTCAACCAGATTCTGGAGCATATCCTCAGCAATAATCAGAGCTCCACTAAAACTTAATTCACATAAAAGTAAGAGATGTAAACTATGTCCAAATTCAGAACGTCCTCCGGCTCACCCTCACCCCCAGGCAAAACGTAAAACATGCCAGGTCCAGGAAAGCAATTTATTAATGAAGTAGTTCTCGTCTGGAAAGGACATCATACCCACAAAGGAATGTCCATCAAGTAAAAAAGTAATATTGTTCAGGGGGAAAAAAAAAAGAAAAAAAAAAGCAAAGATAATGCCGATATCGCTATTTCGGCACCAAGGAAGATAATATTTATCCTACTTGAAAGGCAAAACAACAGAAGAAGTATTATTTACGAACACCATCACTAACTTAACAAACACTCCAACGAACTGCATCAGCAAAAGAGCTGAACCCCACTCCTCAGCATCGCACCCAGCCTTCCCAAGAAAAGCACATTCTTTAAAGCTAAACATATAAAATCCACATGCATTCCCTCCCCACGCGTCCCAGTAAGAGCAAATACACAAAACGAGAAACCAGATTCTTACAAAAAGCCAGAACACACGCAACCAAAAAACGCCAAAACTAACAAAACCTAAAGAAACGATGATCGGACAAATACAACGCCACCAATCACACACAATAAAGCCAATTCACAAAAATTCAAATCATAATCTCGACTTACTCTTCACAGAAGCATCCTGATTCTCCGCCTCCTCCTTCACCGCCTCCTCGCGCTCAATTTTCCTCTCCTTCTCCTTCTCCTTCTCCTCCACAACCACCGGCGTCACCTCCTCCTCAACCCTCACCTCCTTCACTTCAACCTCCTCCTCCTCCTCCAACGCTTTGATATTCGATTCCTCCGCCGTCTTCTGAAACTTCGCCGCCGCCGTACCTCGGCCCCTTCCGCCTCTCCTGCCCCCCGCACCTCTCTTCGCCGCTCGTGGTGGCATCTTCTCTCTGTGTATGAAGAGAAACCCTAACAGTACTTTGGGAAATTTCTGTTTTCTTTACAGAGGGCAATTGGCGTTTAGGACATATATATATATATGTATATAAGGGGGTGAGGATCAGGTGTTTCGCGCCTACGGAAAAACTGTTACCACAGTGGCTCCATTCGTTGACACGTGGAACAATTTAGAAGTTGGAGAATCTGATTGGTTAGGAGTAGGGCTAATAAGTTGAACCGCGTGTATAGTATTTGTTACTCGGTCAGGAGTTGCCTGGTCAACTAACTCACTGATGTATCATTCTATTTTCCCTAATTTGCTCAGCTGCAAAATTTTTTGACAAATCCAGATTTATGAGGTCATTATGATTATTTCCTTATGTAGAATTTCTTAACATTATACAATTTCTCTTTTGATATATACATATAAATTTTATTTTATATAACTTAAAGTGGGGTCAGAATCTTGAAGAGAATAATATGTGGATATCAAAGATAAAATGTTAAATATAAACTCTCAAATAGGAATATTTCCAATAACATCATTTTTAAAGATATTAATATTATTTTGTCATGTTGTACAAAATAAAAAACACTTTTTACATGAGAAACTTTTAAAAAAAAAATTATATCGTTATATTCTTATTTTGTCACTTTTGTCGTTTTATTTGCATTCGTGTATCGTAGAAGAATACAGACCGGTCTTCTGTGCAAAAATTCTAATATCAGTCCCACATTTTTGTCTATTGAATTATTTGAACCTAAAGATTAAAGCTTATTTGTATTTTAGACTTCCATTTTCTAGATATACGATTACAAATAACAGGCACCTAAAGTTAGCTCCAAATTCGGAAACACTCTCAAACCTAACAGAATTATGAAAATCACCCTGAGATTTATAAAATGGTAACATGTCTATGTATCCGACACTTAAATTGACAAAAAATGCTAAGGTAGAATAGGTATGCGCAGCAATGCCGATGAAATCCTGTATTATCAACAATTCCTGCTTGTTATTCATGCTCTTCGTGTGGATATACCCCTAGCTAAAAGATCCAAGTTTGTGTTACCATTCTGAAAAGATCGTAGGCTCGCTGCTATATCGTGTTTTAGGAAGGAACGAACCAACAAAGAAACGCCAATGAATCAACTGCCGAATAATTCCACCAGAAAGTGTGCGCATTCTGCAAAATAGAGTAACCTGAAGCAAATAATCAAGACAGGAGTAAGATGTAATATAAGATGGTAGATATAACATCTCTATGATTTTAATGAATGCTAACATGAACAAATCAATTACTTCATTATTGGCATATGGAATATTGAATTTACGCAAGAATATGGGACCGAACATCCCGAAACAGAATAAAGCTATGACAAGTGATGAAAGGCACAAGAGGCTGTATAACTTATTGGCTTACAGGACAAAACTACATGTAAAACCGAACTTTACCTCATAATCAGCGGTCTGAATTGACACCGAGAAGCATCTTATTGCTGTTGGGCATATACATCACGCCCCGATTGACCCTCATGGTGACAGCATTATCCTTCGCTGCCTCGATCTTCCTCAGCTCGATCAACCCCATTCCTGCAGCAGCAGTAGCCTCTGATATCAGCTTAGCAGACTCACTCTCCCCTTCGGCCCTAATAATAGCAGCCCTCCTCTCCTGCTCTGCTTTCGCCACCACGAATTTAGACCTCTCCGCCTCCTGCTGCGCCACCTGCTTCAACTCCACGGCCCTTGAGAACTCAGCACCGTATGATAGCTGAGTGATAGATACATCATCCAGCACAATGTTGAAGTCCTTTGCCCTGCGAACCAAACTCTCGCGAACAAGGGCGGAAACTTGAGGGCGTCTTGTGAGCAGTTCTTCAGCGTTGAATTGAGCAACAACTGCTTTCAGAACCTCATTGCCGATTGATGGGAGGACTTTTTCATCGTACTCACGCCCTAGGGTTTTGAAAATGTCGGGGAGGCACTTGATATCAGGCCGCGAAAGGACACGCAGTGTGAGACTCACCATCTGAAGATCCTTCGTGCCTATTATTAGAAACAAAAGCAATAATGTTGAGCTTCTGCTTGCATATATACAAATATATGAGTATCATGGATGCTCTAGCAAAGGAAACAATGTAGAGCTGTTGCATACATTTCCTAAGAAAAAAATCAGCAATCTCGATTCTCAAGCATAAATCTAATCAAAATCCATAAAAAGATGGACATAGTATGCATTTCAGAGGAATAAAATCATGAAACACTGAAAGAGAAAGCATATATTGCCAGAAAGTCTCATAAAAAAAACCAAAAATGATATCAATCATGTTCATGTGGTCGAGAAGTCAAACCACAAATCCTAAAAGTGAAAATCAGTATTCTTAGCATGAGCAATCTAAAGGCACAAACGACGTCCTCGAATCACAAATCATTTGAATTTTGAAACATCGAAATTCCTCGCCATGGAAATTCAAAGATAGCACAAATTCCAACTCCACAAATCAATCCCTTGGCTATGTGCAGGTAATTTTCAATTACTTCAAACAAACAAACAACAATTCAAAACACAATCACCGTCTCGGGGGACATTTCTGGAGAAATTAAATACGAATAACTATTCTCAGTAAACCTGAAACAGAGGAGAAGTTGTGAGGACGCGTGCGGATGTCGAAGATGAAGGGTTTCTGAAGCCAGGGGATCAAAAAGTGCGTGCCTTCCCCCGTGGTATCGTCGAGAACGCCGCGGAGACGATCGAATAGGACGGCGCGCTGGCCGCCGTCGACGGTGTACATGGTGTTGCCGAGGACGGCGGAGCCGGCGGCGAGGCCGAAGGCGGCCTTAATGCATTTTCCGATGAAGTTACCGAGTTGTTCGCCTCTGCGAAACGACATGATTAGGGCTCTGATTTGAGAGAGAAAACGGAGTGGAGTGGACTCTTCTTCAACAAATTCAACGAATTACGCTTACGGAGAACGCTGCGTTTCAGTGTATGAGCGAGAGAGAGGGAGTATTTATACATTTCGATTTCTTTTTTAATATTATTTTTAGCATATGTACATTTATTTCTAAAGTTAAGTGATACAATTATTAGGCCAAACCGCCTCTGATTCCAGTAGTCAATATGTTCATTCTCCTTATTGTATGTTTGAATTTTATTTAAAAGTGTGTGTAAAGAATTATAATAGTATACGTCGAGTGATATAATTTAGCAGTATAATTAGTTATTATCTAGCGATCTCTTATAAAGAGAAATTAGTATATAGTTCTAAAATATAGACCAAATATATATATATATATATATATATATGTATGAAATATGCTAAATTAAATAGAGAAAATGCATTGCTGGTTCATAGAATATTGTCATTCTTAATTTTGATCTCATGTCTTTTAATTTTAATCATTATGCTGCATTGAGCAAATTAGATTGGGGACGAATATTACCTGTGTGGAGCTCGGGAATTATTTTTCCTATCACGACAATCATCAATTTAGTAAGAAAAAGAAATAGATTCTTTGGTTGAAGGAAAAAGAGAGCCCCCATCATATTACAGTTACATCATTTTTCAGATATGAACTTGGCAATAGCATCCAAATTGTTGAACGAACTTCCACCTTCAGCTACGGCATCCAACGCAGCCTTGCCCAGCGCCACGACACGATTCCTCCTCTCGATCCACTCCTCGCTCGTGGTAGCTTCGATTAGGAAACGAGCTACACTATTGGAATCAAGAACCGTTTCATCTCCCTCACAAATTCTGACAGCAACATCCAACTGATCCACGAGCAGAGTCGCGTTTAGAAACTGATCCGCTCTCCTCGGCCATGCAAGCATCGGTACTCCTGCCACTATACTCTCTAGCACCGAATTCCAACCGCAATGCGTGAGAAACGCGCAGACGGCCTTGTGATGCAATATCAACACTTGTGGGGCCCATCCCTTGATCACGAGCCCCTTACCAGCCACGCAGTCCTCAAATCCTAATGGGATCGAGCCGTAATACCCTCCTCGATCGTGGCCCTTTGTCGCGCCCTTGACGGATAAGATGAATCTGACCCCACTCTCCTCTAAACCTAAGGCCAATTCTTTCATTTGCTCATTGGTGAGAACCGCTTGGCTCCCAAAACAAACGTACACTACACTCCGATCGCTACACGTGTCGAGCCACGCCAATATATCATTGGCCGCTACAGAGCTGGCCCCACCTCTCTCTTTCGTGCCCTCATTGCGAGGAGGCAAGACAGGCCCGATGGACCAAATCCGATTATGACCCAATTTTTTCGCCCAATAATCCAAATAAATCCCTTCCAAACCATCAAATGAGTTGAATACCAAACCGTAACTCGAGAAGTTACCGAGTAAAGAATCCCTGATAAATTCCGAAACCGGGTCTCCCTCAACATAGCTGCGAAAAACAGGGGATAGTTGCCACCAGGGGTAAACCGGGGAACCCGGAATTTCGGGAAACCCCACCGCCTCATCCCCGTCGTCGGCGTTCCTCCGCCGCGGCATTTCGCGCATAAGGGCGCCGGCGAAGGCGACGGCGAAGGCGCCGGAGGGGAAGAAGGCGTAGCGGCGGATGCCGAGCTGGCAGGCGAGGTGGTGGGTCCATCCCAAGAACATGTCGGAGAGAATGGCCGCCGGCGGCGAAGGGTGGCGGCGAAACCAGTCGGCGATGGGGCCCCGGAGCTCCGACATGGCGGACATCATGGCGAGGAAGGCGCCGGCGGGGAGGTCGAAGGTGTTCTCGACGCCGGCGGGGATGGCGGGATGCGGCGGAAGAGGGAGGACGAGGGCGGCGATGGAGTGGGGGTGGGCGGAGAGGATGGGGCTGAGGAGGGAGAGGTTTTTGGGGGTGACGAGGATGGTGATGGCGAGACCACGGAGGGCGAGGTGGTGGGTTAAGTCTAGGAGGGGTATCATGTGCCCCTGCGCAGGATAGGGGAAGACCAGGATATGTGCGCCGGATTCCGCCATGGAAGAAGATGGTTGGTGATGAAAAGCATCAAAACAGAAGAGTTTATTGTTTGCTATAAATATAAAGGCGACATGCATTTTAGTCTTATTTTATGCCGTTTAGAACACTTGACACTTCAACAACTCCACTTTTGTTTTCAATTCAATATTATATATAGATAATAATTCACTATTATATATAGATGATAAAGATATGTGTGTGTGAATGCATGCCTCATTCACCAATTATTGTCCGAAAAATTATTGTACCCACCGTGTGGGACCCGATAAATGCACCCATCATTATTTAAATAAAAACAATTATTTTTTTATTTTTTTATTTTATTTGATTTTTTCCATTTTAAATAATGATGGGTGCAGACACCGGGGCCAACTAGCGTACATGCAAGAATTTTCCATTGTTGTCTAGTGTCACGACGGATATGGCGTCACATAATCGGACAGGGGGACATATGGTGTCCATATATCACCTTGTCCGTCTCATTTCATGTGATGTCCATATCCGTATATCATAATGGAGAACATATGCTCGAATTTGACTCAAAACTCAAATTCTGGTTAATTAAGTACAAAAACAAAGCACATAGCAGCACTCAACATAGTAGGCTAGTAGCAAGTCAAATAATTCAAGTTTTTCCCAGACAGCTTTGATTTGATTTTCAACGTCATATAGTACAAGCATAAACTGCAATTCCAATCCCATTTTCACATAAACTGCAAGGTCCTCGTAGAAAATCCATGAAAAACAAACTCAACTTCCCAACTAATCTTCTGAAGATTCAAATAACTTTTCAATCTCAGCAACGACGGTCCGAGCATCATCGAATTCTGCACCTTCCTTTTGGCTCGACTCTTCCAGTTCAACCTGCAGCAATTAGATTACATAATCAAGTTACGTGATGCAACTTCAAGAAATGGAAGTAACTGAAATGTTTTGTTTATTATTCTCGAGGACATTGAGCTAGAATTTGAAAAGACGAGAAACGACAATGAAATTTCAGGCATGTAGTGGGCAGCTGATTCTTCTTCGCACATATAGCACCTTCCATTGCTTAACAACACACAGTTATGTGACACTCAGATCCTTATTAGTTACTTCTAAGCAGAAAGAGTTATAATTAATGTCATGAATCGATCTAGTAAGAAATAAACACAATTGGTGTAAAAAGCACTCAGCCCTCACCAATTCTTTGTTAAACAAAACAAGATATAAGGCACTTATGAGTTCTTTTACACTAGCAGAGTGAAAACATACTTAGACCCAGAAATGCAAAAACTATCGATTTTCTCTAGCACTAGTGAGCATTTCTAAGTAAGCTATTGTAGAAAACCACAAACACAGTCAAAAGCATCTTGTAAAATGTCATTCATCAAGTACATGACTCTTATTCCCAAGTTCAGATTTTCAAGAAAACAAAAATGTATCAGCACCATCATAGATTTTCATCGGCCAAAAAGTTACATTAGCATATAAGAACATCACGACTTACCAGAGTGCCTTTAAGGTCGCCTAGAGCAGCCTCTAGGCGCTTGCGGCAATCAGGTACCATCATCCTTGATTCACCTAGAACGTTTTCCTGAATACAATACATCAAACAGAAGCTTAAATAAGCAACTAACAAAAACATCTGACAGCAAAAAATTTACTCAACAAAGCCTTTCCTAGCTTGCAAAACCATAACAGGGCAATCAAAGGGCGTTTCATAAAAAATTGTATAATAGAGTTCCCTTCAACTTCTGCCTCACCACTCATTTCCCAGCACACACTGTCTCATTCGACCCTTCACATTTACTTTATGTGTTAATCAATAGTTCCCGAGACAAACGGACACATTTATTCAAATTTAGATCTACTGAAGTATACAATGATACAACAGGAGCACTTCAATTTCCTGCCATTGAATAACCAATCTAAGAACACAGTCATTTTCAGTAAGCAACAGCAAAAATCCCAAGCAGCAATCGCACAAACCATAATCATGAAATTCCATATCCGAAATCATACTAAACAGAACCAACAAATCCAATTAGGGAGCCAGAAGATCGCAGAACAGCAAGCTGACATTCAGAATCGAACGAAATATGAAAAAATTGGGAATCAATGGCGTACCTGCTGTTTGAGGTCATAGGGATCGGCGCCCTTGGCCTTCATATCGGCGGTTTTAGCAGCCTCTCTTTCAACCTCTTGCTCGTACGAGTGAAGCTCCTTCACAATTCTCTTGCACGTCGATGTCTTTATCTTCAGATTCCTCAAAGTCGCCATTTCTCAGAGCTTTTCTGCAAACTTCCTCGAATCAGCTTACTAGGGTTTCAATGCACCAATCAGATCAACAAAAATCACGATGTGTGTGTGAGAAAGGGATAGAGAGAGGGGTTTTACCTTTGTGCAGAGAAATCTCTACTTTCTTCACCAAATGAAAATTCTTTGCGAGGGCGAACAAAAGAAAATGTTCTTAAACAAATGTCACAAATTCACATCACAATTTCGAATATAAAACTCCTTTCGCTTTTTGGGAATTAAAGAATATAAAATTACTTGAACCTAGAATTATTCAAATATTACATTTAACTAAATATTAAATTAATAGTACAAACTATTTTACTGTCAAGATAATAATAATCTCCTCTTATGATAAATTAATAATACAAATTTTGAGCATTGCTGAGAATATGACATTTATTAATACAATTTTTGCTTTTATTTGCCTAATGTAGTTTTTTCTGTTCATAGAATTCGAAAATGACACCTTATTTAAATTCTTATCCACTTGAACCAACTGTACATAAAAATTTTACTGATTTAGGTTGAATTGGATCCGAGTTTAAGACCCGCCGTACCTAAGGTCGTAAACGGATTGTCATTCTTATTTTTTCTACATAGCTAATTCAAGTATTAACCTTATTAGAACAAG
>JBBMKE010000010.1:5799042-5823884 GCA_037834125.1 Lippia alba | reverse complement strand
ATACATTAATTAGTCCAACCAAGAAAATAAATGAATACATTAAATAGGTGTAACAGGCAATAAAGATTGGCATTATTTAAATACGACGGATTAATTAGTAGTTTAGTACAAATGTGGGTACACTATCTTATCTATTTTTTATTTACAATTAATGAACGGGATAAGGATCTTAAATGGTTGAAGATTATCAAAGGAGAAGATCCGTGATTAATGGGTTGTTTAGAAAGTGGTTCCGCCAAGAAATAATAATATAACAAAAACAAATAATATTCCAGCTATGAAGGTATGATCTACGGATATAAATATAAAGATATAGATATAATACGATACAAATATTATGTTATGAATTTTTTTCTTAAAATTTTCATATAAATGATATAACACAATACGATAAAATATTACAATATGATTTTTTAAAAATATTTCATATAAAGAAATATATCAAAACACTATAAAATAATATACGTGCATCAATCTAAGAATTTGCTAGGTTAATTAGTCTAAAGGATGGGGTATTTCAATTCAAATGGGGTAAACCGTGTGTATGCAAATGCTGTACAATTTACCTAATTCCAAAACAACATTACCACGTCTGTAATAAATAAAATTCTTAAATCAATATTTCAACGACTTTAGGAGAACAAACACAATATTTATGTAAATTATCATGTCCTCCATCACTATTTTATACTTCCAAAGCTCAACTTGATTGAGATTGTTAAACTATCCACATACACTAATTATTAGACCATATATAACACATACATATCTTGTAATTAGTTAATTTTTAGGTAAATTAAACTAAACACATACGTATATATTTATATAAATGAATTAGAGATTTTGTAAGATTTATCAAAATTATTTACATGCTAACATGCGTACTCATATACACACAACATAATACAACAATATAGCATACGGTGCAAATACACTACTTCGTTGTACAACATGGTATCGATAATAATTTCCCAAGTTCTATTTAATTGTGTCGATACATTCTACATTCATTCAAATGCATCAAAACAAAAGGGGCCAAAAGAAGAAGATAACGTGGGAACATAAACGATCATTTTGCACCATATAAATAACTACAAATGAATGACATTGTTACACATACACCTCAAATCCGTGAATTGCAGTTGGGATCATTATTTAAGACAGACATAATGCAACAACAATACGAGGAAAAGAAAATATATCAACTACAAAGATGCAAATGACGGGCCCCATCTCCGAACTCGCCACGTGTCCATTATCCAAAACAAAACGTGGCGACGTTGTCAGATCACCTGAATTCTGACACATCGCCGATCTTACTTTGACTGCTGTCTTTCACGCAATGGACGGCCCCGATTCGACCACACTCTGACCGACACGTCACCCAACTAATCGGTCCATCAGATGACTGACACGTGTCGACAACAGCATGACGTCTTTCTTTTGATTGTTATCAGGATTGAGGAGCTTTGAAATATGGGACCTACTTTATCCATTTACATACTGTATAGAAAATTGTTTTGCATGAAAAGCCCAAAAGCACATAATACGATAAATTGTTTGTCTAAAAAAGGGATTATTAGTGTTTGAATGTAACGAAAATTAAATTAATAGTAATGCACAACTTGATATATGGCGTGATTTAGCTCAACTTTTTTTTGTCCCACATCGCCCACAATTGAAATTTGTAAAGTTTCAAAGCTTGGAAATATAAAGGAAGCACGCCAACAAAGACTTGACGGCAGGAAATTAAACGTGGTTTATGATAACTTTCACGACTGTTCCAACGGGTAGATTTTGATTATTTATTCCTAATATGGAAGATTATTCAACACATTAATTTTATATAACTCATGCTTATCTATTCCTATTATCATTAAGATGAGCAGATGATTTAGTGGTAAGTATTTGTAGGTGACGAGTTCGAATCTCATTGATTTTTAAAAAAAAGAAAAAATAATAAAATCTATTCCTATTATCATTGTCACTTAACCTAAACTCTTGTGGTTAGAATAAATACAAGCATAAGATGAATCGAGTCGAGTTGAACCAGCTAAGAAAACGATTGTTGTGAAATACAAGATCATGTGAAATTTAGGAATTAGGGAACCCATGCATGTTTAATATTGTTTGAGTGATGGGCAAATTAATTAAAGTGATACTAATTAAACATCTTCATCAACTGCGCTTTACAAGGACAAAGACAAAGACTTTTTGTCGTCTTATTTGAGCAGCGTGTGGCGTGGTTGGATTGGTCATAAAACGTGCTCTAGTGAAGAGGCGACTTCAATTCAGAGCCCACCAATATATCTTTATCAGTAGAGATTGGGGATAGAGGTAATAACGCTTCTAATGGTAAATGGAAATATGGTTGGATATTATGCTGTCCACGTTAATGGGGATTGGTTGAATCCTCACGCAAACACCAAAACTTTCTTGATTTTTATTACATGATTATTGTACATATGAGGAGTCTTTGGCTTAGTTTCTAGGTTTGACGTTGATTAATGGGTTGTTAATTCCTAGGAGACTGCTTCAGTTTGGGAACCATAATAATGTGAAAGTCTTGGCAATGTAGATGAGATTATGTTAGAATATTCATAGTTGGAGTTGGAAACTTTTAAGGATTATAATGACGTTAATTGAGGGGAATAAAATGTCTAACATAGGGGTTTGGATGTTGTGTTGAATACGGAAAAGACACTTTTTTTTGGTCATATTATATGCATTAATTCTTGGAGTGGACATGGTTTGGTGGTGCTCCATCACCATGTAGATATAATACAAGAAGTTTGAAGATTTGTGCATATCTCAATTTGGAATGGGTAAGTTGCGTGATACAAGTATTTTCCCACTTGGTAAGGTAAGAACATATCCAACTCTAATATGGAAAATGAAATGAAAATATCCTCATCTCTAATCTGGACTACATGCTAATATCCTTATCGTGCATGAATGAAACAAAAGATGAAATATATCATTGAAATTGAAAATTCTAAATATTTAAAGTAATCAAAATAAGAGATGAATCACATATAATTGAAACACCAAATTCCAATCCGTAAAGTCGTCAACATTCGATTTCGTATTTGAGTTATGTTTTACCTCTTGTTTCATCTTAATTAACACGTTAAGTGTGTCAATGCCTAATTATGCATGTTGTGTGTGTTTCCAACTCTTATTCTAAACCTTTTAAAAATATATGTAGTGTTTGCAGTCGAGTGAAACTAAAGCTAACACACAAAAACAAAAGAGATTCGATCCGAGACTGTCATGGTCTTCTCAGACTCTGTGTCGTGTGGTGTGCCTTCACCTTTTCGCCAGATATAAGCATATCAATTTGAAGTAACAAATTATTGGTCAAATTGTACTAATTTTGGCATTCTTGAGAAATAAAATTAGTTGAGACTTGAGAAGCAACAACACTTGGTATGAAATGACACTCTAGCTAGAACTAATTAGTTTTCTCTGCGAAATTTCTTTATTTATTTACGTTTTGGTTGAATTAGTTTCATCATTGGCAATAATATAATAATGAACAAATAGTTACTATAAATATCGAGAAGCACACACGCATGAACGTCAGATCTCATCACTCATACTCTCTCGTATACGAATATTTTCAAAAATATCATTTTATCGGATCGTATTGTATACGCATGTCATACTATATCCGTATCACCATATCGTATTCATACATCTAGCTCTCGGAACACCTATGTGTACTATCTCTAAAGCAATGGAAGATCATTCCGTTACCATGTCGTGAAGAGACACCTCAGATTTGCAGATAATAATGATGAAAATGTCATATGTTGTCTTCTTTCCGTAATGGCTGAAGCAAAAGCAGTTATCATCATCAGAAGACAAAAGTGCTTTCCGAAAGAGAACACTCGGATAACGCTATTGGATCAAAAGTCAACAGGAACAAAGAGAATCCAATTAACATGCCAAGAATGATGATAAGTCAAGTTCCTGTCTTGTCTTTGGCACAGAAGGAAAACAACGACAAAGGAACAATTATCTTCAGTAAAGTTAACTCGACTCCAGAATAAAAGTACACAATTCTCTTTCTCTCTCTCTCTCTCTGCTTTTATGTACTCAAATATATGAATTTTGATATATGAAGAATAATGTATGTACTTACAGGAAATAAGCTCAAGCATCCATACGATAATTCGGTTTAAAAAAAAAGAGATTGAAGGGGACAAAATACATAACTTTGTAATGTTAATCTTACAATTCCAATATGTGTGATCAATAGGGGTTAATATCTGCAGTTGTCAATCTTGATTTTGACGATCATCGCATAAAAAAACCAACTAAAGAAGCACAATATCCAGCCAACTGCAGAACAAAGAAAAGGTTGAACTTTATCCATAAATAGTTCATTTCGTCCTAAGGTAATCCTGTAAGAGATTTACCTGAGCTAGAATGTTGTTTCCAGTGTGACCTTCGACAACTAATCCGGCTGTAAGACCAATCATAGCCCACGCGCCATTGATTGCTTCAATTTGACGTTGTCTCTGTAGTAGTTTGTATAAAGAATGAAATTATGAGAACACACAAAAATGAGCCCAGTTTAATATATATGCTTGTCCCGTTTATCCACATCTTTACTGATTTGTTTTGGCATAATTTTACACTGACATGACCTGAGGTTTGTCCTAACTATAAAATCTTCTTGTTGAGGTTTGAGATATTACAGAAACTTCCCCTATCATACTCTATGATTTGGCCTAACATACGTTACTGTAGTCAAGAATTTAAAGTTAAATATTGATCGATAAGTTTCAAGGTAAAAATAGGGTATTCACAAAACATTAGAGATGAATTATCGGTAAGGATAGATCCACATGTAATGGAAATTCTATGAAAGGGGAAGTTTTTGTAATTTCTCAAACTTCAGGGGAAGTTTGTGCACTCTGCCAAACCTCATGGTATGACTGTGTAATTATCACTTTCCTCTTTGATCTATATACAATTTGTACTGCAAAGTGCAAACTTTATTACTGCAGTGAAAACTCAAAGATCAAGATGAAGACAATCTATCATATTCTCTTGTCCCTTACTCGATATTTAAAAACAGAACAAAATTTGTTCTATATATCAAGATGGAATCCCATGACTTACTTTGAATTTCTCTTTTGCTTTAAATTTCTCCATCTGTTTTGCAGCTAATCTCTTGGCTTCCAAAGGATCAACCATTATCACTTCTTTTTTCTCCTTTTTTGGAGGTACCTATAATAACAGACGAAAAGGAAGATGCCACTGACAGTAAGAAAAACATGACATGATCCATGCAGATATATGCTGAGTGCTTGATTAGGATTTAGGCGATGAAAGTCTCAAGAAAATAGGCATCAACGGATATAGATACTTAATCTATAAGTGCATGCTTTAAGGCTTAACTCGAGACGAGGACACCAGCTCTACAACAACGATACCATTATTTTCATGTGCACAACTACATAAAAAATGAAAAGTATTTCAAAGGCTTGGAAGCATTGATATATTAGAAGATATTAACTCGCTAATTGATAGCATACAGGCTGGTTAATGTTACTAAGTACATACCTAAAAAAACAGGTTTTTGAGCATATTCAAATCAATATATTGGCATTATATTGACTTGGAGAAGTGCATACATTTGGATTTGCCAGAACTCGGATTTCTCGACTCCTCCGTCGTTGTCTCCTTTCACTAAACAATCTCATATCTTCTTCTTGTTGCAAACCCACCCTATGAAATAGAGGGCAACTCAAAAAGAGAAAATATAGCAAAACACAAATGGTACAGTATTCATACCCCCATCATAAAACTAATACTTTGAGATAAGATTTCAATGTTCAATACAGATTTCTGCGGAATTGCTACAAAGATGAACTTCCAGCCAAATTAAATGGCAATTTTGGCAGCGTAACCTTCATGATTTCATTCAAATCAAACTAAAAACACAGCTCTCAACATCTCACGTTATGCACAATAAAGATAACGCTTGAAATAACAATTCTGACATATATTCTCAGAAAAAAGAGCAAAAAAGCAAATCTCCTAAAAACTTAAATAATACAGAAATCGAATCCCGCATAATGATTTCTCCCATATGAATTAAGAAAGATTAAAGCCAAGCACAAATAATCAAACCTTCGATGGGCTTCAAGCAAAAGAACAATTGAAAACAGATAAAAATCGAGTCTTTAAGCAGTTTTTTCCACTCTAATTTACCTGAAACCAGCTGAAGATTGAAAATTGGAGAAAGATAATTGCCGAGCGGACAACAAAACGCCTCCATTGTTGATGGGCAGAGCTAAAGAGAACATTTTTCTTCGAATTTCAGTGTCTCTGAAAAAATTGCAAGTAGTTTTTGTTTAATTAACGTTGGAATTTTCTCACCCACCAACAGTTATGATGATTCTTTGATTTGCTCGAGTTTCTGTCCAGTACGACGCAGCATTGGTTACATCTTTGGACCACTAGATCGTAGCCGTCAAAACAAAAACTTTTTACATTTCAAATTGTTTTTTTTTGAAACAACAAAGGCCCGAAGGCTCAAGAAACAACCGCTTCCGACCTAATCAAACGAGAAACGACAGTCGGTAGAAAACGAGAGCTAGCACAGGTCGAGACCGCAAGCCTAGCAAGGGAATGGGCAGCACCATTGCCTTCTCACCGAACAAAGCAAAAGGAGCAGGAAACAAAAGAAAGACCCAACTTCCGAACATCATAAACAAGATTACCAAGAGGGGAGTGATCTTCAGCTGTACTCCTAAAACTAGAGATCAGATTCAAGCAGTCCCCTTCAAGAATCACATGCTCCCAACCATGATCTAACGCCAGACGCAGACCTTCCAAGGCAGCCCAAGCTTCAACAAATTCAGGCTCAAACTTTCCAGCTTTAATACCGCACTTCCAACCCACACAACGACCCAACTCATCACGGGCAACAACACCGAAACCTCCTTCATTTTTATCCAAAAAACAAGCCCCATCAACATTAACTTTAATGAAACCACAAGGTGGGGGTGTCCAACGGGAGGGTAAAGCAGCACGAGGCTCCATCGGGGAGAAAGAAGTGGCATCAACAAAAGTCTGAATAAAGGAATCAACAAAAACCACGACATCCAAAGGACTCACCTTCGAACCTTCCATCAAGAGATGATTACGTGACCACCAAATATCCCAAAGCGTAGTAAGGAACGTACGAGCATCGCAAGCAGAAAGTTTTCGCAAAGTGTCAAGAATCCACGAGCGAGGATCACCTTGCCAATTAGAAATAGAGGACCAGCGTAAATGAGTGCATGCCAAAACCTGACGGGCAAAAGGGCAAGAGAGGAAGGCGTGCTCAACATTTTCGTCCGAAGAACAGCACCAAGGACAATTCAGATCAGTCGAGTAGTGACGTTTACGAAGAATAGACGCAGCCGGTATAACATTATTACAAACGTGCCAAGCAAAGATACGAACTTTGGGAGAGATATCAACCTTCCACACCAAGTGCCAATGGGGTTCAGCCTGAGTACTAGAACCTGAAGGGCGGCCCCGCAAAGAAAGCTCCAAATTCAAAAAGTAAACCGACTTAACAAAGAACATACCATTTTTGGTTTCATTCCAAATTGTTGAACATCAATTGATCAACAAAAATTGTTGCATAAGAATAATCATTGGAACGAGTCATTCTAGCAGATCAGAAACATTAAACAAATCATTCCAAGACAATACAACTGAAATATGCTGCACAGGTTTCAAGGAGTTTTAATATTTTTTATTTTGAACTTAAAACTAATCTGAGAATCTTCCATACAAGGTCTCTAACGGCTATTTTATGAAGCCTCACTATCTACCACTTGCATTTGATTTCTTGAGGAATAAAATAGTGGTCTTGGAGGACGTGCCAAATTTGAATTATATAGGAAGCAATGGTCATATTCAAAGCTTTATAAGAAGATGCATCTCCAACACAAGTCTTGATTTTCCTTATTGCTTTTAACCTGGTGTTTTTGTGTGTACACCATATAGAACGTTTGTGTGTGACTCTGGTGGATAGTGAGCTTGAGCTAAGGTTATCTAGGTGCTCTAGTTTGGGTAGTACCAATTGTTGTGTGTTTATTGGTACCAAGCAGAGCTTGTTTTGTATCTTGTATCTTGTATCTCAATAAAGTTGCAGGTTCAAAATCCTAAGTATAAAAGTTAGGTAGAGGATTAATCTCTTTGATTCGTATTTTCACAATCTTAGGGGCCAAACTATAAATATCTTGTCTCTTGTGCTTATTCTTTCCTATCTGGTTTGAGACCTTATTAGCTCAAAGTTGAGCTGTTGATTTGATCATATTCGTGCTTAATTTGGTATATTGAATTAGGTCTTGCTGAGCTTCTGGATTATATGATCTTTGGGTGAAAGAATCTTGGTTAAAATCCTGTATTATATTGAACAATCATTCATTCACCAATTCTTGAAGTTGTGAAGGCTTGAGTGACGTAACTGATTGGTATGAAAGTAGTACCTTTGATACTAATAGACTTGTGATTATTGAATATGATAAATCTATGTCTTGAACCATTAAGAAATCTGTTTCAACCCAAGTTCATACTCTTGATACTTGTGGAAGAGCATATTAGCTCGGTGGGTTGATTGAGTGAACATCGAGTGAAAAGTTATAAAAAATAATTCACCCCTGTTGATCAACACAAATTCATGTAATCTTGTTAATGAGAAAGATGTCGGAAATAATAGTCAATATTCACAAGATATAATGACTTATTTTTAGCCTAGATTTAGGAGAGTAGTTAGGGTTTATTTCTTGCTATTTAACTTGTATTCTCGGTTCATTGTTACAACACAATCAATACAATGTAGCCTTTAATTTCTAACAAAAGACTTGCATTCAACGTCTTAGACTAGATAGAAATATAGGTTAGTTGACTTCCAATATTATAAGGAATTGGTCAGATCAAGAAACTTGAATACATACAATCATACATGAATTGGTTATGGTATCCAAGTTCGAAACTGATCAAATTCAGAAACCAGTAATTAGGTGCAAAGATGATCTCCTTAATGAAGTTAAATTGGGTTCGTATCAACTAAAACATTAAAACTTTTATTAATTAACAATGCTAACTTACATTACAAAATATGTGATAGGGAAAACCCAGATTATGATTACATTATTCCGAATATTGAGTAGTAAGTAGTTTAGTATATCGAAAACCCTTTGCAGCTCTATTTTTTATTACGATTATGGTACATCTTTAGCCAACTGAGTAACAGGTAGTTTAGTATACTCAAATTCCCCTTTAATTAGCTCCATCTCTTCGCCATGGTGCTTCTTGCAACGGAAGTACAATGCCGAATACGCAACGATATGAAACATCTTTGCTACTAGAGAAGCGCCGATCAGAACCCATCCGTACAATGCTGGACTGTAGACATACTCTTTGTTGAGCAACATAGTCTTGCAACCTTGAAATATGATGGAAACCACAACACCAAAGCCAATGTTGAGCAAGAAACCATCGAACCTCTTCCCCCTAACAAGCTGTGCACCTCTTGCTAGTGCTTCCAACCCATAGCAACTTTCTTCTAACACAGAGACAACAATGGCCAAGTTCCAAGAAACAGAAAAGTGTAGATAGAATATGAATGTTACAATCACGACACAAATGGAGACGAAAACGGTAAGAACACTAAGATATACGAGGAGAGGAGATACCAACGTAACAAGGACGAAAAAGCAGCCGAACTCAAGAGCAGAAACGTACAAGCTGGTAATACAAGCCCTTATCCACGTCGATTTGATTCCAGAAATTAGACCGTTTAGCGATGAGGTTTGGTCCTTGTATGACGAGGAGGATACTATTATCGTTGAAATGGAAAGGAAGAAGTCGATGGTTGAAATGACAAGAGACCAAGCGATAAAACCTCCAAGAATAAACGCGTAGTCTTGTCTCAAGAGGCCGATGGTCATTTGAGGTGTGTGAGCTCCGAACGAGTTGGGATCAGGCATCAATGATGAATTCATGATGGTGTCGATCACATTTTCGAATAAGGATAGGAAGGAGTAATAGAATAACATGAAGAAAGTTGAAGCAAGGAGTATTGAAAGTAGAGCTATGAGTGCCATGAGTTTACCATTCTTGGCTAGAAGTTTGAATGATTCTTTCAAAATACTAAGGAACTCCATCACTGTAACACTACTAAAAGGATTAGAACAAGACACAACTATGATATGATCCCAATCTTATGAATGCCATAAGATACTTATACTTGGCGAATTAAGTCCTCATTGGTTGCTAAAGCATATGTGAGTTTCACGGTGTGTTTCTTAGGATAAACGTACATAACATAGAACAATACGAAAACCAAAGATGAAGACAACGTTAATATAAAATTTTCAGACATTGATGTTAATAATTGGCTAATTGATCATATAATCATGCAAGTAAGACATCGATTATTTCCCCGCTTCATTTATTTTTGCTTACAAATATGTTATCGTACATTAAAAACAATTACATTCTATTCTGACCATGAGTTAATAATGAAAAGTGAAATACGGATGCAATTGGGATATCCGGGGAAAAAAATCGGTGATGTCATTGATTTTTAACGCCACCACTAATGTCTGGAAGAATACGTCAGAAACCGGGTAAAAAATTGAAGGGAATTTTGTAATTTTTCAAACTTCACGAAAGAATTTGATAAAACCTAAGTGTTTGTAATTATTTCAAAAGAATTACGATAGTGATATTTTGTAACATAGGTAAAATTTACTTGGGACATATCATTTGCCAACAGGACATGAGTTGGCAGTTTAGACTTTAGCATATTGAAAATCCAATTTAACTGCGTCTCTTCACCAATCACCAGTTCACCAGGGTACTTCCTACAACGACGTATTACCGGGGGAGATGGAATATCTTGGAATAATCATCACAAACAAAAGATAATACAATGTTGGAATATTCCCGAAATAATGCTTCCAATTCTTCTTCTTTTTTTTTTGTAAAAATAATGCTTCCAATTCATAGCAACTTTCTTCAACTATGGATACTGATATGGCCGGTACCCTTTCTTGCTTCTCAAGTATTTATTGATTATCATCTAATTTGAGTGTCGAAAGGTTTACGCAGAAAATGACCTCATCGACCCTTGTAATGTTTGCCTGTGCTGGAGAACAATCTGATCACCTCTTCATGCTAAACAACTGGATTTAATGATATAGTTTACGTGCTGTAGTAGATACCACAGTTGCTGAATCATTCGGGCTGACTTTGAGCTCATTTCGGGTGAAAACGAGCTAGGATCAGTAGAAGCAAAAGAGTTAGGAAAAGGAATATCTAACCAATTACTTCGATGGGCTACTCATGAAAGATTTCTGAAAACTTAGCATTG
Organism: Lippia alba; assembly: GCA_037834125.1. Taxonomy (NCBI): domain Eukaryota; kingdom Viridiplantae; phylum Streptophyta; class Magnoliopsida; order Lamiales; family Verbenaceae; genus Lippia; species Lippia alba. The sequence goes on along the minus strand of JBBMKE010000010.1, from coordinate 5,812,489 downwards.
TGTTATGGATTGGAGGGGGGATATTACGTTTGAAGAAGTTTGAATGATTCTTTTTACAATCATGAAAAGCTACGCGCTTCAAAGAATGGCAGGCTTTGTAGCCTTAAGGGTAACAAAACTGGATACAATCATACAAATATGATAAGAATGTAACCAGATAAACTTGAATCTTGATGTTTTCAAATTTCAAACAGCAAAAATGGTCTAAACAGGACTTGTAGTTCAATAATTGACTCTTTGGCATAATTACACTGAAATAACTTGATTGAAATATTACATAAACTTCCCCTGACATACTCTATGATTTGGCTTAACACACGGATTTGGCTTAACACACGTTATTGTAGTCATAATTTGAAAGTCATCAATAAGTTTCAAGGGAAAAATACGGTCAAATATGAGAGATGAAATCATCAAAATGGATGGATCTAGATGTAATGTAAATTCTTTGAAAGGGGAAGTTCTTGTAATTTTTCGAACTCGTGGGAAGTTTGTGCACTCTGCCAAACCTCAGGGTACGAGGGGGAAGTAATAAAAAGTTCAATGTTTTAGTATTTGTAAATTTGTGTAATCTTTTTATCGTAAATATAGAAAATTTAACTCAAATCGTATCTAACAAAATTAAAGGATACGTATATTATACTTGTCCGATCACTCTTTTTAAAATTTTAATCTACCACATGATAAATATAAAATACTCACTCACTAATTACACCCGTTGAATTAATACATACTTAGAATTTAGTCTAGAATTATCTACTAAACACCTATTAATATGTTAATATACACAAGGGGACACAACTTGAAAAGCTCCATTTTTCTCCGTGTATATATATATATATATATATATATATACTAGAATATGCCACGTGCAATGCACGGAAACAATAACATTATATAATAAATGTAACATAGTATAACATTTCAGAATAATAATAAGACAATAATTTTAATTGTATTTATGAGCCCAACATTGTATTTACGTCTGCAAAAGATGTAATTGTTCGGGAAGATAGACGCAATCTTCAGACCAATCAATGACTAAAATGAAATTTATCGTGCATCGAACATCTAGTCTTGCAAAGCTCGGTGGTACAGGAATAATAAATGTGAAAACACGGGCTTGAAGAGAACTTATATAGTTTTGCAATAATTTTTCGCCATTTTCCTAAAAATAATGAAAGTGTAAATATATGTAAATATGTCAATTTTAATTAAATTTAAAGTTTTATCATACATTTTCTCACAAACTCTTGAAATAAGTAGCTTTGTTGTGAAATATATATTCAGCCTGCTTGTTCAGGAGTTTTAAGTTAATCGTACCACTTTTGTCTTTTACCCTCAAACATACATAAAACCTACATTAAAAAAATAAATTTTATTTGTATCGAATGACCTATAGATAATAAAAATATTATAGTATCCGTTTTTCAAGAAAAAATAATATTTATTTATTTAACTTTCTTTATGAATCATGCCATATTTTAAAATTAAATTTATAAATATTAAAATATTTTAAAATTACAACAGAAATATAATTTAATTAAAATTAGCATAATTGATGTTTTTATATTATTTTTATATTTAAAAAAGGGATTTGAAACATAATTTTCGTGGGCCATATGTACAGAAATCACCTTGTCACTGATCGGTACTTGACAAAATTTCAGAAAAAGATATTTTTGTATTAAACACAAAGAAAAAATTATAAATTAATATATAAATAATACCACAAAATATGTAATGAAAAAAAAATATATTACCTTTTCACGCAACGTATTTGAACCAATACTTCAAAAGGATATATTTTTCTAACCAAAAATTAAGAGAAAACCATAAAACACGAAGAAAAAATATAAATTAATATATAAATAATACCACAAAATCTGTAAGAATATATTACCTTTTCACCAGCGTACTTGAACGAATACTTCAAAAGGATATATTTCTCTATCAAAAAATTAAGAGAAAATTATAAAATTAAAACATACACACAAATAATACATAAATTATCATTGAACAATTATATAAATATAATTACCTCACCACACACGGTACTTGAACAACAATTTCAAAAGCAAATATTTCTCTACACAAAAAAAGGGAAAAAAACTATGAATTAATATACAGATTAACACCTTTAAAAACTAAAGTATAAATAGATTATGGATCATTGTTATTGTAATTGATGGCTTACGGTGTAAGAAAAAATCCAATCAAAAGAGAGATTACCTGAGGTATATCAAAACTTGTGTCAAAACTAATGACGTAAAAATATTGAGACAGAATGAATATAATCATAGAGAGACATTAAAAAGTCGATTATATTTAAAACAAAATCATGGATTAATCAATGGGTGCTTAATTTATATTAATTAAGGAGGTTGAGTACTTAATTTACATTAATTATGTAGGGGATTGAGTCTTTAATTTAGGATAAGGGAAAATTACATCCAACTACCCTCACGATAGGCGAAATTACAAATCAGGACGTCTAGTTTAAAAAATTACATATTAGTCCCTAACCTTTATGTTCCGTCTAAGGTACCTCCGTTCCGTTAAGATTCCGTCAAATTTGACCCCCTATAATGACCAAAATACCCTCGGGGGATTATTTTGTAATATACATAAAAATGTACATAATAATCCCTAAAATTTATAAATATTAACAAATCGATCCTTTAACAATTAAATATATAACAAAATAGTCCTTTGGGTCAATTTTTTTAACAAAACGAACCCTCACTTTTATGTATATTACAAAACAATCCCGAGGGTATTTTGGTCATCACAAAGGTTAAATTTGACGGAACCCTAGATAACGGAATGGAGGGACCTCAAACGAAGCATAAGGGTTAGAGACTAATATGTAATTTTTCAAACTATACGTCCTGATTTGTAATTCCGCCTGTCGTGAGGGTAGTAGGATGTAATTTACCCTTTAGGATAATTATGTACTCTATATAAAAGTTAGAAAAATTTATATCCAGGTACCCTGCATTTAGCCATAATTATAAATCAGGACTTATTCTTTCATTTTTTACATATTAGTCCCTAAAGTTTGATTCCGTTAGAGGTCCCCGGTAGCCGTTAGGGTTCCGTTAAATTTTTGACCAGTTCTTCAAAAAATGCCCTTGAATTTTTTGTTAACATCTTACAAAATGAATGTTCTACCACCTTACAAAACGACTCCTATATTTCTTGTATATAACAAAACAGTCTCTATGGGAGTTTGGTAAACCTGACGGAACCCTAACAGAAGGTAGGGACCTCAAACGGAATGTAACATAAGAGACTAATATGTAAAAAAAGATAGAATATGTCTTGATTTGTAATTATGGCTAACTGCAGGGTACCTAGATGTAAATTTTCCTTATTTAAAAATAGTTTAAATAGTAATTGACGATAATTGAAAGTTGATATAATTTTCACCAAAAAAAAAGAAAGTTGATATAATAAATCTTTTGAAAAAGAATTGTAATTAAATAGTTTGGATAAATTGAAGAGCGGATAAAATAGTTTGGATAAATTAGAGAGCGAATAAAATAACTGTTCCTTAGTCAAATCATATACAAAAATGGCATCAATATAGAATTCAATCTTTTTTCACCAAGAATTGTGATAATCCTTCTAAACCGAAATTTGGTAAATGGAAAAACGTGCAGGAATTTCCCACACTCCCATCAAACATATAACATCATCAAAATTACAAACAATAAAAATGGGGTTTAAAATTATTTTATTTAAGATACTATAACCTGCCATTTATTTCATTTTTAGTCTGGTTTATTTTGTTGTTTCAAATATGAGATGATTTGTCTCAATTTTCTAATATGTTTTGCATATTTAACAACTAATTTATGTGTGGTTTATGAAGATGTAAATTATGTGGTTTTTACTTTTTAGCATTTAATATTCTTATATTTTGAAATTTTATGGCATTAGATTTAACACTAATGAATTGAACAAAACTTGATAATGAAATCCCTGTCCACTATATTTTTTTTTTATTTCTCAAAGTTTCCCTAGTTGAGTGAAAGCCTGGAAATTTCCACGAACGAAACGGAAAATAAAGGAACAATTTTCATGTACCGTGAAAATGAAGCTGTAGCCTCTCTTGATCACATCCAGCAAAAACGCCGTCCTCCTCCACATCATCTCTATAAACTCCTTCGACATGTATATCTTTTCTCCGGCAAACCTATCACCGCCGCCTTCCGCCGCCAGACTGTAACAGTTCAGCCGCCGGAAAACGCACCTCTTGTGGGCCGTTTCGTCCATCGCCACCACCAGCAAATGCTCCACAAGCGGCCGCGTTCCTTCCCCGGCCCAAAACCCCTCCAGAAAAAGGTCAAACATCGCCGGAAAATCGTTCTTTCGAGTCTCGACGTAGGCCCTGTTGATGACGGCGATGATCACCGTCTTGTTCGCCATTGACGCCCTCTCCAAGGCTATTTCGAGCTCGTCTTTCTGTAGCAATGGCTGCTAAATAGAGCAAAACCAGTCAAGAAACCCGAAACACACGCACACACAAACGAGATTAAGGATATATCAAGGGTTCTTGGATTTACGATGTTTGTCGAGGCATGATCGTAAGATTTTCTGGTTGACATGATAAGGGGCCATGAACAGATGAGGAGAACTGTGGCTGCAAAGAATAAAGCCAGGGTTACGAGATTTGTGGTGGGGTTTTTGGAGTAAGCCATTGTTTAATTTTCTCTGCAAATTTTTTCAGAGAAATGATGAAAGATTATTAATTTGATTTTCAAGAATTGTGTTGATCAAAGTTTTGGTGCAGAAGATGTGTCGGCGTGGAGGGGGCGGGGGCCGGGGAGGTGGAGGTGGAGGTGGAGGTGGAGGTGGAGAGTCATGCAAGTCACCTGAAATATTAGACTTATTAATGTTGGTGGGAAGTAGAATTGTCTAACTTTTATTTCTTGAAATATTACTCTTTAACCTATGTTGCACGGGTACGAACACGGCGACATGGACACGACACGACACGGATTTTTTTGTGAATTTTCCACGTGAGAAGTGTCGGACACGGGTATCTAACACGATACGACATGACAAAATTATATTTTTAAAAGTGTCGGTGCATTAGAGCTTTTACTCCTTAATTGGTTACTTTAATCTTGACGGATTTAATGGGAATTTTTAGCTTTATTTAATATATTAATCATAAACGTAATTATGGGTTAAGATTTTGGGTCTCATGTTTTGTGTTATAATTTCGATCATCTATTAATATTATGGGTATTTTTAGTTCGAATTTAGTTCGTTTAAGTTGGTGTAATAAATCCTCAAAAAAAAGTTGGTGTAATAAAAAGATGAGAAAATTTAAAAATAGTGACAAATCAAATGATAAATATAATATATTTATTATTTTAATTAATTGAGTTTACCCAACCAAATTCAAACTAATTTTCTTTTTAAAGAGCACATACTTTGTGGGTGAGTAGAATAAAATATCAATCACTGTCCATGAAACACGAATTCCAAACTAGAATTATTAATACAAAAACATACCTTTTTAGTGGATATATAAATCTTATACTTCTAGTTTAATATATTAAATATTAAAAATGTAAATACATAAATCAATAGAGAGAGAATATGCGAGGTAAGTTAATAAATGTCCTAACTCCCTCTAGGCTCTAACTGTAACCATGACTCAGAAGTCAGATTCAATTGAGAAAAATAAAATCCATTCAAATCACAAGAGACGTTTAACTTCAACAAGAGAAAAGAGGAGAAAAATTCAGCGAAAAATAAGAAGAATTTGCTATTAAATTTCTATTTCCGACTTCAAGCTACTAATTTTATTTTATTTATTTTTTACTATTTTACATTTTTATAACCACTAGTTCAACTTTTCGCGTGAATAAGAAGAATTTGCAAGTACCCTTTAATTGAAAAGTCAAAACAAAAACGATGAGGCGTAGAAATGGAAGAAATTTAAGTTCACACGTCTTAATTTCCATGACAATTTTGGTTCTTTGGACTAAATCGTCTGTTGTATGTATTTAGTTTGCAGTTTTATAGATTGGAAATCTCCTATGTTTTTTTCAATAGCGGATTAATTTTTTACTATATTTTGAAGCAAATTTAAAATTTTTTGGTTGCAAATTATGGAAATTTAATGTTTTCTGCTATAAAAATCTTAATTTAAATTCATAAATTAATTAAGACATTTTATGTGCAAAACCAATTTAAAAAAAAGTATAGTCTATTTAATTTTCGGTAGAGAGAATTTGTATAGGTTTTAGAACCTATTATACAAGGATATGGACACGACACCTGATATAATGATAGAAAATCTTTATTTTTTTTTAATTTGCACTTAAAAAGTATTCGATTCGAAAATTTTTGATATAATAAATATTATTTCTAAAACTGTATGTACATATGAGATCAGATTCAAACCAAGGACAAATGTATAATAATATTAAAGCATATAGCATTCATAATGTTCCAATGCAAGAAAACCTAACAATTTTTTTTGGTTATATTTCTTTTAAAAAAGGAATTACAAGATTTAGTGAAAACAACTATTATAATTTGGACTTTTCAATTCAATTAGAATAGGTCCAATTAATATCATTTAATAGCGTGTCTAAATTTCTTTTCCAAATTTCTATCAAATATAGTCCATCTTCCGTGTTCCATATTCAAGAAATGACTTGCCGACACTTATGAACAATTTCATGAATTTTAACATTCAGCTTCATACTAATTTAATTAAAAAAATTTGTATTCAATTTTACGAATAAACAACTACAATCTTAAGAGATAACCTTTACACCTAAATGACTCGAATCAATCTAAATTCATAGTAAGATATTGGGAAAAAAGAATCATGAATCTCATATTATCAACGGGACAATTGTTACACTAGTGAACAGTGATCAAATTAAATGCTAAGTATCACACGTTTAATTTTAAATTCCACAAGCTAGAAAGAATTTCTTTCTTTCTTTCTTGAATAATTAATTAGCCGGAATTATAGAAAGTTGACCTTAAATGTGAGTCTTGGACTCTTGTGTAATAATCCCTGTTTAATTTTCAAAAAAATGGTTATAATGTTTACTATAATCTTCTCGAGTGTTCTGCAATTCCTCTTAACAAAATTTTCATGACTTGATTGTTTGTGCAAAAATTCAGGTTTTTCTAGGTATGGCAACGAGACGAGACGAGCCTTGGCCTTTTTTTGTTTTTTGGGCTCTGGCTCGGCTCGACCAAGGCTCGAGGCAGGCTCGGCATGAGGCTCGAACATATTATATTATTTTTGATAAAAAATTAATTTTTTTAATAATTTAATATGTTTTTATATATAATAATATATATTAAATGAATATATATAATAAATATATTAATTTTTTATTCATTTTGTATACAATTTAATAAATATATATATATATAATATATTAAAAATATATTTATACATATAAAAATTAAAATATTATTTTTTAATTAAATATATAGGCTCGCAAACCACGAGCCAAGACTCAAAGGGCTTGAGTTCGGGCTTGGTTTGGCTCGGCTCTTCTGGCTCGCAAGCCGGCTCGACTTGTTGCCATTCCTAGATTTTTCTTGCACGTTTTCATTACCACTATTAGAAATATTTGTAAAAATATTTTAGAATTTAAAGTGGGTAATCTGCTTGAATAAAAAATTTAAAAGTTGTTCATAAAAGAACAAGAAAATTAAAAATATTTAACTTTGGTATGTAAAAATTGAAAAAATAACATTTTCACCCCAAAATGATAAAAGAAAATCTTTTAATCTCCCACGCCTTCTCCAAAATCCCGACTCCGTCCCTCTATCGCTTTCACAATGCTTTCACATAGGAACTAATTCCAGAAGGCAAAAAGGAAAGGGAAGAAGAACCATATGAGGAATAAATACAGAGACAAACGTTAAACGTATAACCACATTACATTAGGCATATATATATAACCCAGAAACACCAAGAGATGAATAATAAACACAACAAATCCTTAACAACTTTCAACTTAAAAATTTCAGGAAGCCAAATTTTGTCTGATCAAAGAAGACGGCACGACTTGTATCTTCTCTTGTGTTTCTTCAGCTTCGGAGGCCGGAGAACCACCTTTATGGCCGCATCAAACACAGCCTTCACGTTCTGCGTTTGCAAAAACGAAACAAAATAAATAGTACGTACATCAAAGACAGCTCTCAGCGTTTGCTAAACACCTAAGCAGCTAGCTTGTTAAAAGTCTTATAAGATGTGAGAGTTTATAAGCTACTTAAGATGAGCTCAGCCGAACACCCTCAACTTTGCAAACTAGAGAAATTCTAATCTTTTCCTTTAGTGAAAAGATCTGATGAAGGCATTGCAAACACTTTCAAGAATCCAGTTATAAGACACGAATGTCAGATTTTGGTGTGTTTGCAAGGGCTTCTACTTGTATCAAGTGCTTAATTTAAAAAAAGTAATAACAGTAATGGTTGTTCGTAGTTAAGAAGTTGGATGAGAGGTGCTTCTAGCTTATAAACTTTTTCTGCCAAAAGAAATTCCAAACCTGCTGCGTTTTGGCACTGCACTCAACATAGGCTACTGCTCCTATTTGCTTCTTCAGCTCTTCTCCCTGTAAAATAGCAAAACGTGCGTAGGTACTACGAACGACATACATGATACATTTAAAATTAAACATTCCAACTATTTGCTAGATGAAGCAGGAAATTTCTTATAAACCTGTTCTGTTGATATTGTGCATGCTCCGGGATAATCTTTTTTGAACTGCCTATCTTCCCTTAAGTCTGCAGTAAAATCTCTGAGTCATATTTTGAATAATAACAAAGATAAAAACTGCAATAAATTATGTGTAATTAGCTAAACTATACACATAACTGATACATCATTATTACATACTTCATAACTACTCGGGTATGTATATATGTGTGTTTGTGCGCGCGTGAAAAAGAAAGGACCAACCACACTTGAATTTGATTTCAAACAGAGAAACGAAAAAAGTTCATCTTGCTTTAGATTGAAGCATTCCAAACAACCAAAAAGGAAAAAGGACAAAACTTTAAGGGAAAGCAAAGTAACATGTAATGAGCAACAAATGTTTGTTAATGTTAATGTAATGATATGGGATGAAGAACACTCTCACCTAGCTTAGTCCCCACAAGAACAATGGGCACTGATGGAGCATAATGTCGTAGTTCGGGGACCCACTATTCACACAAGAAGAAAGCAAAAGAGGCCATCAATGAATATACCATTTTTTGAAGAAAAGTTAGTTAACTAATATATTAATTGACTATTGTTTGAGAATTTTCAAATGATAATCCTTACTTTCTTTGATATGTTCTCAAAGCTTGGCCTACTTATGAGGGAAAATGCCAGCAAGAACACATCGGCCCCTCTGTAACTAAGTGGCCTTAGTCTGTTGTAGTCTTCTTGACCTGCAATGAAATTAGAAAAAATAATGAAAACAGTGTAAATAAATAAAATTCGTGCTTTTTTTTTCTTTTGGTGTCATAGTCAAATCATTAAGGTGTAAAACTCTCTCTACTATGGATTCGAGCTATGCAAATCACTAATGTGTAAAGCTCTTTTCACCAATGAGTCGAACACGAGAACTTTTACTAATTTACCATTGGGCCGAGCTGCTAAGTTACAAGAATTGGTGGCATAAGGATCATTTTCTTTTATGGATCTTGCTTCACTAGTTGATAATAAAATCAAGAATTTCTCTGGAGAAACTAATGTAGATGATAGACTACATCATCGAATTCAAGAGACGAAAGACTTCTGTAAAAGTTTTTAACAAAAGTCTATATTATGTGACTACTCTTTCCTAATGATGCATTCTGCAAGCTCAGCCATTTAGCAAATAAAGGAAATATTTCTGTTTCAAGATTGATCAAAAGGATCATGGTAAACAGCAACATAGCAAAACAAAAATGTATACAGAAGATCATACCAGCAGTATCCCACAAGCCCAGATTCACAGTTTGTCCATCAACAGTAACATTTGCACTGAAGTTATCAAATACAGTTGGAACATAGTCCTGATCCACAAAACAGAAATTTCAGAAAACCAAAACACAAGAAAGGGTAAAAAAAACACAGTCAAATGGCTAGGAAAAAACACACAAACACCTAAGAAAAAGTGAAACTTAAATTCCCATTCACACACACACACACACACACAAGAAACTGGAAGAAAAATACCCTTCAAACATAACAGTCAACATGATCCAAGAAAACATATAGAAGGTGAAATTCAAACACCCCACAAAAAAAAAAAAAAAAAGAAAGGATGAATTTATACATACAGTTGGAAAAGTGTTGCTGGTGTAGGAGATCAGAAGGCATGTTTTCCCAACTGCACCATCTCCAACCGTCACACATTTAATGAACTTTGTTGCCGTGCCATTTCCAGCACTGCCACTGTTACTAATTGTATTTCCACTCATTTTCTCACCATACCATCAAGAAAACCAAAACCCAATTCTTTTTCCTCAAAAAAAAATCAAATCTTTCTCTGAATAAATGGAAGAAATAAAATGGATTGAGCCCCTTTGAGCAGTGAATTTTCCCCCCACTTTTTCCAGTGTTTTAATGAGAGTGGGGGGCATGAGGGGGGGCCAGAAAAGCAAAAGTAAAGATTTTGTTTGAGGAGCTTCTTTTTTTGTTTTTCCAATTCTCCAAAGTTGTGAAATCCACTTTATTTTGAGCTGTCAGAGAGGGAAAAGGAAAATGAAGTGGGACTGTGAGTGAATGAGAGGAGAATGCGCCATAAATATTTCTAAGTAAAAGTGAAGAAAGAATCTATTACATCCTAAGGAGGAAAAACAACTGCAGACTTCATTCATGGGACTGTAATTTTCTCGTTTTTCCCTTTTTCTAGGTCGTCATCTCATCTCATCAACAAATGTTTTTTGCTTTGATTGGGATGAACCGATGAAACATTCTTGTGCTTCTTTTATGAATTACCGGAGTTCTTGATTAGGTTAGAACTTGGGAGCATTTAAGGATGAATTTTAATGTGCATGAATAAATGCATGAGTTAAGTTTGATGATCTAGTGTTAAGGATGATATGTTTCTTTAGATGGCGTTACTAGTGATTGTAACTTGTAACCGGTTTTATATTTTTTATCTATTTGATTTGAGTTAGAATTATTATTTAATTAATAAAAATTGCTAAATAAATAAATAAATAGTTAGTTCAAAATTATTGATCTGTTGAATTTCAGTCGAATTTAGTTTGTATTATAATTTTCACACTACACTCAGAGTTATTATAAAGAATTGGAATGTATTTTCTCCTGAATAAATAAATAATGAAAATGAATTAACCTTTTACTCGAGTTGTCACCATACTAAGCAGAGGCTAAGAGGAATTTATTTAAATATCAAATTAATATGAGTTAGGATTGGTTTTAGCTTTCTGCCTTGATTGGATAATTTGATTTTTTAGTATAATTCATTCCATATGTGGACCCTTTTTGCCTAACAGTTAGCAAGGCATTTTCCCGACCTTTTAATATGTTTTAAAATGTAGATCAAAGGGTTATGTATAAATTACCATTTATGGGGTGATGTGGAAGTGCATTTTATAAACAAAAGAGAGAATAGGTAAACTCAACTCAAGCTCTGCGTAAGTGCATATTATAAACAAAAGAGAGAGAATAGGTAAACTGTGAAAACACACTCACAAATATTTATTTATGCTGGAAGGGAAGATTGATAATTCTTGGATCTCAAGTGGTTGGCGATCCTCTTAACTTACATTGTCATATATAGGCAGAGAAAATGCGTTAAGGAATTTAATAATTGGTCCGGGTACACATCATGAGCCCCATCGTCGCTACAATTATTGCTCCTTCATAATGCGTTACAAACTAGTGGGAATCTACTTTATTCCCACTAATTTGTTTGTTTGCTTGAGTAGGGAATTATATTAATAGTTAGCCACAATCTTTCTCAATGCACTTTCTTTGATATCTGCCTCTTTCACAAGTCTAATAGTACATTTAAAATCGCATTCAACTTTGATAGTCTTCTAAAAGAGTGTATCTTACTTTTTTTTTTTTTTTTTGTTTGAAAGAAGCAGAAAGAACACCAAAACAATCAACAACCAACAGGGGAATCCAGTGCCAAAAGATAAGACGCATGTGATGGGATATTAGAGAATCCCTCAGAAAAACCAGACGCAACACGAGCTAAGGCGTGAGCCATTGGTTCCCAAACCGGCGAACCCAAGACCCAAATACATAAGGAATTAGTACAAGAACTTCATGAATGTCCAAGATCACATTACCAATGTCTGAAAGATCATCAATGTCGCTGAAAATTTTGTTAATCACAAAAGCATAATGAGCAACTCACTTAGTCACTTGGATCAACAAATGAGACACTATCGAATTGAATAACTATATAAGTGATTAATATAAATTTTATAGAAGATATATATTACTTTCTTATTTCATTACTTTGATGTTTTAATTATAAATGGCTGAATTTATCTATATATATTATTAGAACATATGTTTCCAAACATTAGTTCCAATATCGGATAAAGGCCAAATTTTTATTTCCTTAAAATAAAGCCCAACTTGTTATTGGGCTAAATATCCTCAAATAAAACGCTACAAAATCTTGCACAGTTTGGAAAAAACTCAGAAGATCGATAATGGCGTCGTCGAAGGAGCAATCACGGCCATATCTGAGCGGCACCCGAATTTCAGATTCCGAATGCTATCCGGCTTACACCGCCTCCCTAAAGTGTAAGTCTTTTTCCTTGTTTGTATTCACAATAATTACTGTTACATTTTTGGTTTATTTGCTCTGGTTTTGTTTGAGAGTTGAAATTGATTGTTGTTTTCAATCCTAATTTGTGATAATTCTGTGGTTTCGGTGAGGATTCGTGGGTTTTTACTGGAAGTTTGGGGGATTTTTTGCTCGGAATTCGTTATAGATGAAGATTGATTTGTTATGAGCAGCTGGGAATCTGGTTAGGGTTTGGGTAAGTCGGTGAAATTTTGGCGTGATTGAGTTGTTCGTTGTTGTGCTTGTAGTTTGAAGGTGCTGAGAGTTGGTTGGTGTGATTTGTGTTTTGGTTATATAGATCATACAAAATGTGTGCTTGTGGAATTTTTAGTTAGTGTAGCGTATTTTGTTGCTAAAATTTGGTGGCAACGTTGGAGAGTATTTGCAACCTTTTGTTGTAGTTTCGGTTCGAGCTGTAGACAGTAGCTTGTTGTGAGGTTTATATCCATCTTTAGAAAAGCTAAAGTCTTTATTTGCATGCATTAAGTTGTTAAGCTTGTGTATTAGCTTGCTTTTACCACCATAGAGAAGGACAGAACCAGATTTTGTTTTGTTTTCTTTTTTTTTTTTTTTTTTTTTGGGGTGGGGGGGGGGGGTGAAGGGTGGTGGTTGGGGAGGGGGCGAAAATCACCAACTTA
>JBBMKE010000010.1:5771136-5783330 GCA_037834125.1 Lippia alba | reverse complement strand
TTACCTTTTCATATATATATATATATATATATATATATATATATATATGCGATGGAAAAGTACTCAAGAGCCATATACTTTGTATTGCTTTTTGTTGTCTGCTATGTTTCCTCAGATTCTTTTACTGTGTGCCGTGGTGCATGGGGGAAGTTAAGTGTGTATTAAATTACAAGAAAAAGGAAGCATTTTTAGCAAGACTATGCTGCATTTCTTGTAATATTAAAGACTTAAGGATAGACATTTTTCTTCTCGTCCCTTTTCCCCTTATGCTTTCATAAAGCAACAAATATTCTCCCCCGCCACTTATTCTCGGAGCCTTATATACATTAGAAACATTTACTTGATTACTAAGGCATGCCTGTTGATCAAGGATTACTCCTGTTACTCAATTTGCAAGTTTTAGTGAAGGTGGACATTATTCAATTTGTATTAAAATGCAAAACATGATGGTTCTACTTCTTGAAAATTTTCTGACAGGCTCGTCAAGGATCTTTAAGGGCTCCTCCTGCGATGCCAATTCCTGTACCCAAGCAGCATTTACCCAAAAAGGACAATCTTGACCAAAAAGGTGCTGGTGAAGCTCAGACAATTTCCAAATCTAAGAGGGACACACAAATTTCACCATCTCCTCCTCAAACTCAGAAGCCCGCTTTGCATCCTATTCCTGGTATGCCCATGCAACTGCCCCCATTTCACCAGCCACAGGTTCCTGTTCAATTTGGTGGCCCCAATCCTCAAATCCAATCTCAACCCATGCCAGGAGCATCGATGCCTCTATCAATGCAGATGCCTTTACCTATGGGGAATCCTCCAATGCAGCAGCCAATGTTTATTCCAGGGCTTCAACCACACCCAATGCAGTCTCAAGGAATGATGCATCAGGGACAGAACTTCAACTTTTCACCACCAATGGGTCCTCAAATTCCTACTCCATTGGGTAATATGGGAATTAATATGCCCCCGCCTTTTCCGCCGCAGCAGCCTGGGAAATTTAGTGCTTCTCGCAAAGTCGTGAAGATCACTCATCCAGACACTCATGAAGAATTGAGGCTTGATGGCTCACCTGCACCAAGGGCACACTCTAATGCGCCAGCATCTCAGTCACAGCCTATCTCGTCATTTCCTCCTAATCACCCGATGAATTTTTATACCAATTCTTATAATGCCCCTTCCATGTTCTTTCCACCTGGAAGTTCTGTTCCTATGAATAGTGCACAGGTACCACCTGGTTCTCACCCACCAAGGCCCCTTAACCAGGTTAGTTTTTAACTTCCTTTGAGGCTTTATTTGATGTAATGTCATGTTATCTATGTCATCTTGTAAACCTTAAGGTCCTATTTGATATCTATAAATGAGTTTACTGGAATTGCTATCCCAACAAGAATTGAAAGATTAGAATGCGAACTCCTCTCTCTCTCTCAGTCTCTCTCAATGATTATTTAAGTTATTTTCTTATTTATCTTTTCACCCACACCAAATATCTTATAATATTGTAATTGTAATAAATATATTAACAAAGATCCAAATCAGTGTAATAAATATTCAATTGATGATAGGAACTTACTTAAATTAAATTTGTGCATAAATCATAATGAATTTTTGTTTACTGAGACAAATATCAGCGATGCCTTTAAAACCCACCTGCCGATCCAAATCTCTTGTTTATATTTGTTTTGCCTCTTCTCCTGCAGGTCACAATAAAACAACCAACAAATTCTCATGAGGGGAAAGAGCCGTTGCCGGTGACAAGCTCAACTTCTGTTGGAAAGGTAGAGTCTTTAGAAACTTCAAAGTTACAAAGGGAAGATTCAAATCGGCCTCAAAAGGAAGTTGAGCCTCCATCCTTGAGCTCTTTTCCACAGTCCAAGCCTAGTTCAGTAGCAGCAACTTCTACCGCTGCCCCATCACAAGGTTCTATCAATGTGGAGAGTGATGTGCCCAACACTTCAGTTCCTAGGGATGAAGCAAGGAATGGAGTAGTTGTGCCTGATTCCATTGAAGATAAAACTAATAAACCAAGCAGTATTGACCAGCAGGATCAGGTATTTCATGTCTTGTTTATTGGTTCAGTTGCATTAGTTTCCACTTTAGCAAATTTTCCGTGATTTATGAGCAGTTTTACCCCCATTATTTTCAGGATGGAATTCAACCAACCTCACTGTCAAGTTTGCCTTCTCAAACTTCTGAAGCTGAATCAGTGAAAACAAAATCTACTACATCTGGAGCTAGTTTGGTACCGGAAGCTGCTATAGAATCATCATCAACAACTTTATATCCTTCATCTGAGGCTTCTAGTTTGATAAGAGACGGGGGTACCACAGAAGTGAAAGCAGGGCCTACATCTAGAAGTGTAGGCACGAATGGTGTAAATAGCAGACTGTCGGAGACTGAGATAACTGGGAGTAATGAACAAAATGAAGTGGAAACATCTCTGAAGACTCTTTCATTAGAATCTCCAGAAATCACTGGTAAAATTCAGGAGAGCTCCAATAATGAGGCAGCGGTAGGTGGTTTGTCGGGAAATACAGTGGAAAAGCCAGAAGAGTCTGGTGATGGTAAAATTAGTGATAACATGGTTGTTTCTGCTCAGTTAGAAAGTGGGGAAAATGTTGACAGTTCTATCTCAATAAATGACTTACCTGCAAAGGATGATAAAATTACTGGCCTGCACACATCTTTGAGTGTGGGTGGGAGCAGTGACACAAAAGAAACAAGTGATGCGAAGTCAACTGTGGTTGATCAAGATTCTGCCCCTGTTTTAGTTCCATCTCCTCCTGAAACTGGCTTGAAACCTGAAAACAAAGATATTGACAGTAGTAATGGTGGCTTAGTTTCTAATTCTTCATCGAGTCTCAGGGATAAAGTACCCTCAGATGCAAATGTGACAAAAAATACTGTGCCCAGAGGGAAGAAGAAAAAGAAAGAACTATATAGAAAAGCAGAAGCTGCTGGTACGAGTTCTGATCTTTATAATGCATATAAGGGTCCTGAGGAAAAGAAAGAATCTGTAACAACTACAGAGACCACACAAAATAATTCAAGTGTAACCTCAGCCGAAGTGTCTCAGGACAATGACATACCAACTGATAAAAAAACTTCTGCAAGTAAAGCAGAGCCGGATGATTGGGAAGATGCTGCTGAAATGTCTCCAGACTTGGATGCGTCAAAGAATGAAAATCAGGGTAATAATGGATTAACAACTAAAAAGTACTCACGAGATTTTCTACTCAAATTTGTGGAGCAATGCACTGGTCTTCCGGAAGGATTTGAAATTACATCTGACATAGCGGATGCATTGATGGTCAATAGTATGAATATGCGTGATTCATATCCTAGTCCTGGACGAAACACGGACCGAGGTTCTAGACCAGCTCGTGGTGCAGGTGGCTTTGGAGATGAGGACAAATGGAACAAATTTCCTGGCAATCTTATGCATGGGCGAGGAGATATGAGAGCAGATGTTGGCTATGGAGGCAACCTCGTTGGTTTCAGACCTGTCCAAGGAGGAAACTATGGAGTTCTCAGAAATCCTCGTTCTCAGACACCTGTCCAGTATGCCGGGGGAATCCTTTCTGGGCCTATGCAATCCTTTGGGCCTCATGGGGGCCCACAAAGAAATAATTTTGATTCTGATAGGTGGCAGAGAGGGACTGGTTTTCAGAAGGGTTTAATGCCTTATCCTCATACTCCCTTACCAGTTATGCACCGAGCTGAGAAGAAGTATGAAGTAGGGAAGGTTACTGATGAGGAAGAAGCAAAGCAGAGACAGTTGAAGGGAATATTGAATAAGCTTACGCCTCAAAATTTTGAAAAATTGTTTAGGCAAGTTAAAGAAGTGAACATTGATAATGTCACCACACTGAAGGGTGTTATCTCCCAAATATTTGATAAAGCCCTCATGGAACCTACCTTCTGTGAGATGTATGCAGATTTCTGCTTCCACCTTGCTGCAGATTTGCCTGATCTGAGTGTTGACAATGAAAAGATTACTTTCAAGAGATTACTTCTAAACAAGTGCCAGGAAGAATTTGAGAGGGGTGAAAGAGAGGAAGAAGAGGCAAATAAAGTGGAGGAGGAAGATGAAAATAAAAAAACGCCAGAAGAGAGAGAGGAGAACAGGCTGCGAGTCCGGAGACGCATGTTGGGTAATATTAGACTAATTGGAGAGCTATACAAGAAGAGAATGTTGACCGAGAGAATTATGCATGAGTGCATAAGCAAGCTGTTGGGAAATTATCAGAATCCTGATGAAGAAAACATCGAAGCCTTGTGCAAATTGATGAGCACAATCGGTGAGATGATCGATCATCCTAAAGCGAAGGACCACATGGATGCTTATTTTGAGATCATGGCACAGCTCTCCAATAACATGAAAATCTCCTCTAGAGTCAGATTCATGCTTAAAGATTCTATTGATCTGAGAAAGAACAAGTGGCAGCAGAGGAGGAAAGTTGAAGGTCCCAAAAAAATCGAGGAGGTTCACAGAGATGCTGCCCAAGAGAGGCAGGCACAATCTAGCAGGCTGGGACGTGCTCCTAGTATGGGTGGTTCTATTAGAAGGGGCCCACCACCTATGGAATATTCCCCTAGAACTCCTAATATGTTATCTTCTCCGAGTTCCCAAATGGGTGGATATCGCCCTGTTTCTCCTCAGGTAAGGGGCGGTTATGGTTCATCTCAGGATGTCAGAGTGGACGAGAGACATTCTTATGAGAACAGAACAGTTCCTACTCCTCTGCCTCAAAGACCCCTTGGTGATGATTCCATAACTCTTGGGCCTCAAGGTGGTCTTGTGCGTGGAATGGGTGCGAGAGTGGGCCCCGGTTTGAATGGGTTCAGCACTATGCCTGATCGGGCAGCTTATGGCCAACGAGAGGATCTCATGCCGAGATATGTGGCTGAGAGGTTTGATACTCCATCCACTCATGACCAATCACATACACAAGAGAGAAATGTTGCCTATGGTGGGTATAGAGAGGTTAGAAATACGGACCGTGGCTTTCCTTCTCCTCCACCTTCTCGAGGTGGCCCGCCCGCTGGTGGGAACATTGGTGTTTCTTCAGAAAAAGTGTTGATGGAAGATCAGTTGCGGGATAAGTCCTTGTCTGCCATAAAAGAATACTACAGGTATGGTTGTGCCTCTATTTACTATTTGATCTTTTAGAGGTAAGGTGTGGGGTTGTGCATTGAAGTATTTTTTTGATAAAAGAAACCTTCAATTTCTTTCCTAATATATTAATAGTTGCAGTCGCCAGCCTAATGACTCCCTGCATCTAGTTCTCATAGCTAAAGCCCACGGATTATTTCATTGTTGCCAAAGATTAATATGTTTATCTAGTTAGCTCAATTTTATAGTAAAAGTAACGGCAAAAATGAGATAATACTGAGGATAGTTCTCTCTTTATGCACCAAGGTTTCAATTTTCTTTCTCTCTCTTTTTGGGTGTCTGCTTGTGCAGAGAAGTCAGTGCTAGTTTATTAAGGGGCTTGAAAGTGTATTGAGGAAAGTTAGTTTAGCCTAATTTTATACTTTTACAGGTTTGAGCAATTTTTACCCAGTACCCTAGAAAAGTGATCTTTGAAACAGTTTCTGGCTTTCTGCCTTTTGCTCCCAAACTTTCTTCTTCTCTGATGTACAGAACAGTATTCTGGGCTTTGTTCATTCTTGTTGGCTATTTAGCCTTTTTACTTTGATTTAACACAAAATTTAATGTATTTCGCTCTCCAATTCAGTCTATATTATTAAATTGAATATCTCTGTTCTTTCTCCAGTGCAAGGGATAAGAAAGAAGTTGCTTTGTGCATCAAGGATTTGAATAACCCAGGCTACCATCCTTCTATGATCTCCCTCTGGATCATCGACTCTTTTGAGAGGAAAGACGCAGAGAGAGATCTTTTGACAAAGCTTATCATCAATCTCACGAAAAAGCGTGATGGCACTATAAGCGAAGATCAACTTGTCAAAGGGTATCCCTTTTTCTTTTCTTATTTCCTTTTTGCTTCAATTTTCTTTTCCTTTTATTCCCATCTGACATTTCCTCACTTTTTTAGGTTTGAATCTGTTCTTGCTGTCTTGGAGGATGCTGTAAACGATGCCCCTAAAGCAGCAGAGTTCCTTGGTCGCACTTTTGCAAGAGTCGTTATAGAAAATGTTGTCGCACTTTCAGAGATCGGTCGGTTAGTGTATGAAGGTGGAGAAGAAAGAGGGAGTCTCGTTGAAGTCGGGCTTGCAGCAGAAGTAATGGGAACTATTTTGGAGATGATAAAATCCGAAAAAGGTGATTCTGTATTGAAAGAAATCCGTTCAAGCTCTAGTATCAAGTTAGAGAGTTTCAGGCCGCCTCGCTCTAACAAGACATTGAGAATAGATAAGTTTATGTAGAGGATGATGATAGTGATGATGCTCATTGTATCTGGTAGAGAAATTATATTATCTTGGTTTTTTAGGTCGCCGATTTCTGAATTTTCCCATATAAGTTTTAACCTCTCCAGGGCCAATGTAGGGAATGTCTTCTTGCTTTTATATTATTTCTACAAATTATATTAAAGGTTCAATCGAGTGAGCATCCACTATTTCCATGATTTTGGCCTTTTTTTTTTTTTTTTTTGCGTACTCTTATTGCAAATTTTGCTTTCCACATTACATGCTCTAGCTGGAAATGCTCGGTTCTCATGAGATTTTTTGGTGGTTAGTATGACGCAGTTTTAGAGATCGCAATGCAGATTCATCGATAAAATTCGATTTTCAGTGCTCTTTTGGTTTCTGTTTTCTGAGTGAGGCAGTGTGTGTTCTCTTGTTTTGATATTTTTCATATTTGGGTGCAACTCTTCCATTTTCATAGTTTTCAGAATTGTTCAAAGCTTCAAAATAATACAGTAAGTAAATAACCACTCTTCCATTTCCAATCAAGATCCTGCGATGCTGAAAGTCTCGATCAAATTCTGCTCCTTAGGCTGATAGATAATCTTTTTAATAACATCTTTCACATCATCCCCCATGTCGTCAAGAACTCCATCTTTTATATCATCATCATCACAATTCGTGACCTTGCAATTTTCGTTCGATGAGGAAGTGAAGACCAGCTCCGATAACCTCTCCTTCTCAGCTTGACGACAGAACTTGTCCCATTCGGGAGTCCCCAGAGTCATCAAATGATAAGTATAGACAATTTTCTTCTGCCCGAGTCTATAAGCACGGCTTATAGCCTGCCTTTCAACAGACGGATTCCAGACAACATCAAGAAGGACAACTCGTGAGGCTCCCACTAAATTTATCCCTTCAGAACAACATTTAGTTGAGGCGAGTAGAACTTTAGAGTCGCTAGTAGGATCATTGAAGGAGTTTATCAGTTCTTGCCTAGGCTTCTGCAACATTCTGCCTTCCATTTTTAAAATATGCTTCCCTCCAATCCAACCGAATGTTTTCTCAAGATGGAGGTTTATCAGTGTTAGAGGCTTTATGTACTGGCTAAAAACAAGCACTTTTTCGTTCCTTAATGCACTGAGGCGAACAAGCTCCATAAGGAATCTTGTTTTGACACCTTCGGAAGGACGTAGTTTTGATGCCTCCAATTCTTCTAGATCAACTCCTTCCTCTTCCTTTTTTGTTGCTCCACAGTCTTTAAATAAGTAGGGATGCATGGAAACCAATGCTGCCTTAAATTCAAATTTGAATGTCCCTTTTACCTCGTCTAGAGTTTCTATCCTCTTGATTAAATCCTTTTGCAATGGCGGAGGATCTAGAAGAACCACACAATCTCTTAAACCGGGGAGGCTTTGCTGCAGAATTGTACCTAATTTTATCAAAGAAATATATGTTAGTATAACATGAAGAAGTTGGAAGCAATGCATGGACAGCGATTCGTTCATAAATAATATATTTTAATGGATAATTACACGAACACCCCTTAAAGGTTATCTGTAACATTCAAACTGCCATATGGGGGTGTTAGTGTAACTATTCCAAGATTTAATTCTATTACCTTAAGAAATTATTTGCTAACAAAAATTTTAAGGTGTAATTATATTAAACAACACTGTCCTAGAAGGGTATTGGTGTAATTATCCAATCTAGTATGCATGTATAAGCCCAACATCAGGATTCAGGGGGTGTTAGTGTAATCCTGATATTTACTACTATTACCTTTGTGAACATGAACAAACGGCTCCATGACCTCTTTCAGCTTCTCTATTTCATGATCAGAAGCACGCGCATTCTCACGAGACCGTCTGTACTTTACCATTTCAGAAAAAGTCTTGTCTTTTTCCAAATTACCAGCAATCTGTGGCCTCACAATTGTCAAAATGTTAAACAATTCTTGAAAATTATTCTGGAAGGGGGTTCCTGATAGAATTACACGCTTTTTAGTTTTCAGCTTCAAAAGGGTATTCCAAGTACTGCTCCTTTCATTCCTTGGAGTGTGTCCCTCATCAAGAACTACCAAACCAGGCTTTTCTAAGAGAATCCTTTTGACTCTCTCATTCTTACCTTTCTTACCAGTCAGAATCTCAAACAAATGGTAGCTCATCCCGAGTATGCTTTTCTTTTGGTTCCAAGAATATATCTTGAAATGCCGAACGGTAGCAAGTGTTGGAGAATTGCCATGACTGAGATTCTCCATAACAGCATTATGACCATCTTCCTTGTCCGGAGTCTCCAAATTGTTGAGATTATGGAAGGGGAACTCAACTTCCCATTTCTTGAACTCTTGCTCCCATGTAAGGAGCATACTAGCTGGAGCAATGATGAGGGGGCGGCAACGGGGGAATAGTTTCAGGAAAGTCTCGATGAAAACCATTGTCAAACGCGTCTTCCCCGTTCCAGGTGCATGAGAAATGATGCAGCCTCCTATGCTTGTAGAGTGTTTAGAAGTTTTCTTGAGATCAGCAAGGTTAATACTTCCAGCTAAGTTCTTCCACAGAAACTCGAGCCCTTCTTGTTGGTGTTGGTACATGGTTTCTTTTGTGCCAGGTTTGATATCCCATATTGTTCCTTCACTTGGGATGTGGGAATCCGTGGGATTTTCTCCTTGTTCTGTATCGAGTTCATCTATTACCGAGGAAGATGGATCTGCGCGAGATGTTTTGTTCTTACGGTGATGCATTGTTTCCGCCTGCATGAGATGAGCATAGGAATTGATATTTACAAAAAGATATGCAGCGAAAAAGGAAAAAAGATTAAATATTTGAAGAATAACAACTATGATGAGGAAAGAGGAGATATTTTTTTTGATTAAATGAAGGTTATACCCATGGAGGTATAACATCTCTTGCTTCCGTGTCAATGTGAAGGCAGTATTTGCAAATTATGTTGTACTCGTCATCTTCGATCAAGTAATGTTTTCCTTTACAGCACCTTTCATATTGTGTCATTTCACCGTCTTCAGAATCTGCATCGTTATCTTTCTCTACCTGCAACAACATCATACAACCATGAGCAAAAACAGGACAAAAACAG
This sequence comes from Lippia alba, assembly GCA_037834125.1. NCBI lineage: Eukaryota > Viridiplantae > Streptophyta > Magnoliopsida > Lamiales > Verbenaceae > Lippia > Lippia alba. Next base: position 5,773,874 of record JBBMKE010000010.1, on the reverse strand, counting down.
AAAACTGTAAATAAAATAGTAACTTCATGGATTCTACCTCCTTTTGTTGTTCAGAGAAGTCCACATCTCCATACATGAGAGAACGAGTCATTTCTTCAAATAACCCATCAGTCATTATCTCAAATTCTGATTTTTCAATAGGTTTCGGGACCTCATCCTCGAACCTGAACTTCAAAGGAAGGCGGTCTTCGTGATCATGGGACTGTTCGGCTTCTTCATCGTCCGTTTCACCGACCAATACGGAATCCAAAAGATTTTCACAAAAGCTGTGATCTTTTGTGAGCTGTTCGTTTCTTGGAGTCCAACCACCATCTTCATTATCTTCCTCTTCGCGTGAGGAAAGCTCACTAGTCTTGCGCGAATTTGACCTCGAAACTCCACCTTGACGAATAGGACAACTTGTGGCCTTCCTTTTCTTGTTCTTGTTTGATTCATCTGTGCATAGTTTCTTCCCTTTCTCTGTGCTAGAAAATTTTTCTTTTCTTTGTATTTGAGGTATTTTGCTGTTCTTCTCTCGGGTTTGGCTTGGAATTAGCAAATCCTCAGTTTCTCTGGTTTTGGATGCTTTCAAATCTTGTGCTTCCACTGTTTTAGATATTCTCTCTGTTTTTGATAATAGCACATCTTTTATTTCGCTTCTAACTCCATTTTCCAAGTCACTGTGATCTGTTTCTGTTCTTTCATCACTATCTCCTCCAACTTCTTCAACTTCAACTTCCACTTCCACCTCATCTTGGTTTCCTTTATATGAGGCATCAGCAGCATTTATTCCACTCTTCTTCTTATCAGAGCCCTCCTCATTAGGACTCGGTTCGTCATCATGACCGCCTCCAAGTTCTTCAACGTCGAGTTCCACCTCGTCTTGACTTCCTTTATCAGAGGCATCACGACTTATTTTGCTCTTCTTCTCAACAAAACCCTCCCCATTACGACTCGAATCTTCATCGCGATGGCCTGCAAGTTCTTCAACGTCAGCTTCCACGTCGTTTTGACTTCCTTCAACTGAGGCATTAGCACTTATTCTGCTCTTCTTCTTAACAGAATCCTCCTCATCACGACGCGGTTCTTCATCACGATCGCCGGCAAGTTCTGCAAAGTCGACTCCCACCTTGTCTTGACTTCCTTTATCTGAGGCTTCAACTGTTGTTTTGCTCTTCGTTTTAGCAGAATCCTCCTTATTACAACTCAGTTCTTCATCACGATCGCCTCCAAGTTCGTCAACCTCGACTTCCACCTCGTCTCGACTTCCTTTATCCGAACCATCAACACTTATCTTCCGCTTCCCCTTAACAGGACCCTCCTCATTACTACACAGTTCATCACTTGCATGTTCATCACTTTCTTCCTCGGACAAGCTCGCACTCGTACTATCAGATTCTTGAGAGCGTCCCACGGTGAAATCTTCGTCATCTGAATCATCATCTTCACTGCCACTGGAGGATGAGAATAAGGAGGAATCACTTTCAACTTCTAAGGGTGGAGCTGATTCCTCATTTCTGTCGTCGTCATCATTGTCGTCCGCTTCATTCCTTTCGTCTCCATTGTTTTCACCTACGAAAAAAGCTATGAGTACATTGACTAAAAAAAATGGAAAAGATAATAAGAACATCTTCGGAACAACCTCGTGCAGATCCTGATACAGATGACTCCACATTCGTGTCATGACGCCAATGTCTTGCTCCACAGCTTTCACTCTCAGCTTCTGAGATGTGTTCAATTAGAATATGATCTTCCGTGCTGCATTCTATCTCGATCACATCTTCTTCGTCACGATCATGTTTTCGACTTTTAAGAAATTCAGCTTCACTGATCTTTTCAATCCCAGTTTCTGGGGCCCTTTGCTTTATTTTCCTTTTCTTGAACTTGTTCCTGTTGAGGCTTTCGGGCTCGGGCGCAGCTTCTTCATCATGATCACGTTCCTGAATACTAAAAAACTCGGCTTCTGTGATCTTTTCAATCCCGTCCTCTCGTGGTGTTTGCTTCGCTTTTGATCTCTTTCTGAGTTTATAACTCTTACGGGCATTGCGGCTTCCCTGCCCGATGTCCATAGGAGTATGAGATGCTTTTCTTTTGTTCCCAATCCAACGTGATGTCGTAGCTTCATGGCTATTTCCTAAGGAGAAATTACATAAAAGGCTAAGATCAAATGCTATAGAATCCTTAACTTCTGCAAGAATTAAACTGCTGAATGCTGGTGATTGTGTAAAATAGCATGACCACAGGGTTTGAAATAGAGAAACTATTATTCCTTCTGCTGTAACAATACCTGAACTTTCACCGAGGTATCGGAAGTCATCTCGCGAAGAACTGGAACTGCTGTAATCCCTCTCAAAGTGTACCGTGTTGCGCCGTGTCCCCCGACTAAGACCGAGAGAGATCCATTTTCGTGACCGTGTCCGTGATGCTACGCCTCTAGAAAACTCCATTTTAATGTGCTGTATGAGTTGCTTAATAATGGTCAGAATTTGACAAATAAGGTAAATCAACAAAATAAGTATGAATGAATGGAGACTTCACAAAGAATCAAAATGCTGAGATGAAATGCACACAACACACACAAACAAAATCATCCTAAGTTCTTGATTCTCACCTACGTTTCTAGTTTGCATTACAAGAACTCAAAACTCATATATTACTCAGTACAACGCAGCAATGTATCCATATTTTGGCTCAGATCAATGGATTAAAAAAAAAAAAAAAAAAAGAGAAGCTTTACCTTTTGCAAGAAACTTGAAGTT
>JBBMKE010000010.1:5739962-5755791 GCA_037834125.1 Lippia alba | reverse complement strand
TGTGAGGCAGATACAAAGAATAACAATTTTAAAGTTATTTATGTATCATAAATAATGGGGAACTATATCGCTTCTATATTATATTATATTATTCACTTGAATATCAAATATCCTCTCATAATTTTGATCTCTCTATGTTTATTAACTTTGATGAAAAAGGTATTCAAAACCCTTTAACAAAATATAATAAATATTTTTCTTGTTTTGATCTTTAGTTTTCATTTACTTATTTACTTCACTCTCTCTTTTTGAAATTTTGCCACTTGAGTTTGATTCCAAGGCCAGCAACTTTGCAAAACAAGATTTTTAACCATTCCAAGTCCCAATATCCCAAAGAAAAGCTGCATCAAATTTATATAACCACCACCACATATAATTAAAAACACTAATCATCCACCAAGAATGTAACATAAATATATGTAAATCACCACGCTTCTATATTTTTCATAGATCAGCATTCAAAATAGAGATCATTAACAAGGATTCACTCAAGAAGCCACTCATCATATAGGCAATAAACTTGCCATTAGAAGAAAAAGAAAAAAACCCAAAAAAGAAAATCAAAATTGTTAGATGTACTTGATCTCCTTCTTCTTCTTTACAGATCAAACTCCAACTCTAAATTCCCAGAATTCCCTTCACCATTTTCTGGCATCATAACCTCTGGAAATTCAAGAACCCTTTTTTTTTTTGCCCTTTTTTGCCCTTTTCTTTCCTGGGATTTCCATTTTTTTTCTTTCTTTTCTATTTTTTTCCCTGGATTTTTATTTCTATGTTCATTATGCCACAGCCACAGTCCCTGTTCTAACAGCTTTGTTTGTATCAGATTCCTTAGTTGAATCCTTGCTCTGTCTCACTGTACTCGATCTCTTCGATTTCCATTTCTTCTCACTAGCTTCATCCATCTCAATCTGTTCTTGCCTGCATTCTTGGCTACAAAACGGCGTATTCCCTCTGCAATCAAAAAAATAAAAATCAGATCTTTTTCACACCCCAACAAAAAACCCATCAAGAAAAAGGGATCCCATTTGAAAATAATCAAAAATAAAGGTGCCCAGATGAAAATAAACGAAAAATTTCGGACCCAAGTCCCAACCTGTACATATAGATGTCACTGTTCTGGCTCAAGGGTCGCCGGCAAAGAGAGCAAGAATCAAGAAAATGGGGTTGGTGGCGATCGAGCTCGCAGCCGGAGTAATAAGATCTCATTTTCTCACGGCGGAGGTGGTGGTTCACGGCGGCAACGGCGGTGGTGGTGGTGGGATTGATGTAAAAGAGAGAATTAGATTTGATTTATGGGAGGAAGTAGAGTGTTAAGGGGGCAGTGGTTTTATATAGTGTAAAGACTGGGTTTTGGGAGTGGGGAAGTGGTTTTAATCGGGTGTGGTGGACCACGTAGACCAGAATGAGTGCAACTAATCATAGTGGTTCATGTTTTGAGGTGACAGGTTTTATTGGTTGAAGCCACTTGCGTTAGATGGGTGCTGGACCACTGGAATATTTGATGATTAAATTTTGGGAATAAAATTAAATGAAAAAGGAAAAAGAAATCTTAGCCCAAAAATTGAGCTGCAAATCCAAGGGCAGAAAGTGGTAAAGTACATTGCATCTGTTGGCCAACAAAAGGCTTTGTTTTAGGAAGGAAATAAATTAATGAAGTGGTTTTGGGGTTTGCAGTTTGGTCCCTTGTCTTTGGGGGAATTTGGTTTAGATATATGAGCTTTGTGTGTTTTTGGTTTGGGGATATGAAATGTAGGTAGGGTGGTTTTGGGGTTTTATGAACTTTTAATGAGATTTTTAATGTGTGTTAATTGAGAAAAAGAAATGGCACTTTGTTGTTATTATAGAATTTGCAGCTTAAAATAATAGTAAATGATTCTAGAGGAATGAGTATTATGATCAAATGAAATATTTGAAGATGTGATTCGAATTTTATTAAAATTTTCGAATTGCTACTTTAGATTTTTTTAGTGTTAATTTTTTATTGAAAATTATTTATTTGTTAACACCAAAATAACATGAAATTACAATCTAAAATTTTTAATTAAATTAAAAAAATAACTTAAAATATTTCAAATTTCAGATAAAATTTTGAGAAAATATTCATAATTTGAGGATAACTTGAATTAGTAAATACAAATTATGAGTTTGAAATCTTTAATCATTCAAATATTGAGGAGCAGTAGCTTGCTATCTATAGTGTGTAACCAATTTTAAGAATTCAGTTTTATTATATTTTATCGTACGATGTATTGAACACTTCTCACCTAGTAAATTATTATAATATATATATGTATATTATTTATATTGTATCGTATTATTTTTATTTAAATATAAAATACTAGGGCTTGAGCTTAAACCTTCTCAACTAATCAACTAATCAAGTGTGTATATGTATGGCATTTCTACAACATTGATGCAATGATTGTTATGATGAAGCTGTATACAATCATATAACTAGCAAACAAAGTACAATTTGCTCTATCACGTACATATCAAGAAGAACATTAACCCCTAACTCACTTCAAGCATCAACTTTATTAGTTGTTAAAATCGTATGTAATTGCCAAAACCCCACCATTAATATTGAAATAGTCAAAACTATTTTTGGGGTAAAAATTATAATTTTAAAATCTTGGGGCGGGGGTGGTTTCATTACAGAAGGACATGAGGAGCCAATCAAATCATAATAACATATAAAAGAGTAGTACCCCACTTGCCCCCCACCACATCACGACACCTCTCAGACTTTCATTATTTTCGTTTTAGTCCCCACATCTTTCGTCCTTTCCCAATCCCCCCCACAATGGGCCCCACACCCCACCAAAAGTAGGTCCCACAACCATAATAGAACCAGCAAAAAATCATACACTTGGTGGACCCCACCTAAAGCAGTGGGGACCATCGGGTACATGCGGGCTCAGATTCCAAGGCTGTTGTCCCCCCTGCCCGCTGCCCAGCGGGCAGCCAGTAAATATTTTTAATTAAAAAACAACCCCCTACTTATTGTTTATTTATTTTTCTGTACTTGTCACGTACACGTGAGCCATCGAGATACCACCAGCGAAGCACCCAATAATTGCTCCGACGGGACACGTGGCGACAGAGCAATGGATGGATACTTCTCGATCTACGTTGTGGGAGGAGTCGCTATGCCGAGGTCAATCGGATGGACGGCTGAGATTGAGCGGCGCACGGTAGCGAGCGTGGACGTCCATAATTGGTGCAGGGATTTTAATTTTTAAACCGCTTGTTGGCTTGTAGCCCCGGTTTTGGACCGGAGCGGAATTTTGGAATTTTTATGGGGTGGAAATGTTATATTTTATTATTGATAAGTAAGATATGAGATTATTTTAATATTATTGAATTTTAGGAAATTATATGGGAGTCAATAATTGTGGGGGTGTGTGACGTATTGATTTGTAACTTTCGAAATAAAATAAGAATCATTACGCATGCAAACGTTAGCGTTGATCTTTTTTTTTTTTTCATATTCCTAAATTATGTAATGGTATGTGGATGCCTAATTCACTATAGCGGTTCTATTGTTAATTAAACTAGTTCATCATTTTATGTTATTGTGATGTTAAGTATTTTTTTTAATAATATTTTAGTAGCGAAATTAAAATTAACTCGAAAGATGAGATTAATAAACTTTAAAATTAAAATTGTTGGGAAGAAGAATAAAATTTTAACTTTCAGGTGAGAAAAAAAAAAGAGAAGTTTTGTTTTTCTAACTATTATTTATCAGATTAGTCTTTAGGCTTTTCATATCGGCCTTTGTTTAGAAGATATTGGACATCCATTATTGGTGTGATGATACGATGGAGTGTTCATTCGATTCACCACTTGGGGTGATGCTGAATGCTGATCAAATATATTTTAGGATTAGATTAGCAGGTAATTCTCTTTTTGAAATACAGATAATTATTGGGTTATGAATTAAATATAAAAGGTAGAGAAAAAAATATATTAAGAAAATACTCTAATAAAGAGAAATCCAATGAAAAATGTAAATATTGAAATTATATTTAAGATACCTTTAACTTTCAATTAAAAATTATTTATAATAAGGACAAGAATATTAAGGGGAAAAAACCACAACTGGATCCCTTAAAAGTAAATTTTGAATAAAAATTAAAAACAATCAGACATAGTACTTTTTATGATTCTTAAAATTTGTTGGATTAACTACTTTTTTTTTTACATCAAACACTAATACCAAACATGCAGAAATATATTACATAAATTCAAATCTCTTTCAAGGATCATATCGTATTTTCATAGTTGCTTTCATGCATCATATGATAAAATTATTTTTAATAGAAAATAAATACATAAATAAATGGTGCATCAAAGTAATTCTTTAACAAATGTCAAATCAAACCAATAAATGGGCACTATTATAATCTTTTCAACCACTTGTTTTAATTAAACAATTCAATGAATATTGTCAATTATATGCTATTATTTATTAACAAACGTAAACCGGGGGAGGGAATTAATGCATGTAGCCATTAATAATTCAAATAATTTGACAGACCCCCATAACTGAATTTTAATATTTTGAAGCCTAAATATCATGTAAAAAACAGCTCAAAACAATTTCATTTTCAGTTCCTGTTGTATTTTCTAGAGTACTATTATCAATCACAATCCATATATTAAATTATTAACACGTAGGATTGTTTTGGCACTGTCGTATTTAATATTTGCGATGAATAATTTGACAATTTTAAATGATTTTATTTTATTTTTTGTTTTTTAAAACCTTCCATGTGTTTGATAATTATTATTATTATTATAATAGATTTCTTCACAAAGTAAATAATTTTATTATATTTCATAAAAGCAATCTCGATAAAAATTGTGCTCTCAATAATTCAAACACTTTGCATCAGAATAAATAAACTTAAATGTTTCTAATGACTCTGACCACAAAATATGAACAAACAAGTATAACTTTAAAATGGCAGTTGCATTCTAAAAATACAAAACATCTGAATAAAAAAGCACGTCATCAAAATAATAATTTCGTTTTCAAAGACACGAACACAAACTCAAATAGAATACGAAACTTCTAAATAAACAAACATAACATCAAAATGATAATTGTATTCTTAATAACTCAAATACAAAATATCTACATATACTACATATTATCAAAATCATAGTAGTGTTTCTCAAAAGTCCGATGCTAAACAAAATGACAAGAATAACGCTGAAAATGATAATTACCCGTTAAAAAAATGGAAAACAAAATATTTGAATTATTAACTAGTCTCAACTTTGTATATTCCTACATGCATGTTGCAATGCTGGTTAATTAATTAATTTATTTATTTTTTACCAACAAAATATTTGAATTATTAACTAGTCTCAATGTTGTATATTCCTACATGTTGCAATGCTGGTTAATTTATTTATTTTTTACCATATTTCTTCAACATCCAAATAGGTGAAGTCTGGAAATTTGGCAAATCAACCACCAAACAAGGTACCATCACTTGTCACTATCCCATTTTGGTACAAACTTTTGGTAATTAAAATTTTGATAAATGTCAAAACAACTTGTTGACAAATTTAGGTTTACTTTTGTTGTTCAACTTTAGAAATCTTGGCTAAATATACAGTTTTTAATTGTTTTATGATTGAAACCGCTTCATAACATAACACGACATATGAATATCATAAATAATTTACTAATATGTGGTATAAATTAAAGTATATTTGTTTTTCCCCCCTTTAAATTTAGGTATTATGGAAAAACTATTTTGTAAAAAACTTTAAAGTCGTAGTATATTTTGTACTCAAAGTTTTAATTATCGGAATATTTACTACTATTTACTAAATTTGACTAGTAGAAACAATAATTTTTTTTAAAGTTCGAGCTCAATCCAAAAATTTTATTCACCAATCAATGCGATTAGATCGAAAGTAAACTTATAATAAAAATGTTAGTGACATAATTAGCATCACAAAAGATGCAAAGAGCTTCCGATAGCGTTAAATCTAATGATGGAAGATGATAATAGCGAATGAGTCCGCTGATCTCCATAGAAATTAAATAAAAAGTGAGTGACATAATTAGCTTAACAAAAGATAGAACTAAAAAAATACAAATCAATATTTTTCAATCAGTCAAGTGTTATTGGATTAAATTTCCTTAAAATATTTTTAATGATTTGTAATACGTAAAAGGTGGGCTATTTTAAAACTTGCAACTTCACAAAAAGAATTGACGGGAAAATAAGTTAGGTAAAACAACAATTTCAAGATATTGATGAAGTGACTTCTAAGTCCAATTTTTTAATATACATCATATTTCTACAATTCAAATCCCTTACATCATCTGATTATGATGATGCACATCATGAATAGGTTGTTTTGTATTAATAATTGAAATAGTAATAGATAATAGCATGTTTATTTGTTTGATACAAGATTATGTGGGTTTATATTGATGGGTACTTGACTCAATATAATATAAGTTATGGTGTTTCATCTATTTGTTTAAATAGGTTGTCATATTGGACCAACTTTGGTGAGATTCAGAGGTAAAGAAAAAGGTGGCCCATTTCATAGTTATTTTGTAGAGATAAATTTCAATTAAAAAAAATCTATCAATTACTTTGAACTCTAGTAGATTTATACTGGATTAAATTTAGAAAAATTTAAATTGAGTTGAGATTGAATTGAGTGAATTAATGAGATCAAAATGTGTTATACGAATCTAAAGTATGTTGAAATATGTTGAACATATCGAAAAAAGGGTGAAATTGATTCAAGATGGATCAAATTTATATCACATAACAAAACCTCTCAATTCCCATTCAAATCTATAGACCATCTAACATAATAAAATATCTATACAAGTTTCTATACAGAAATAAATACGGGCATTTATGAAGATCATAAGTCAACTCCAAACAATACATTTAATTTATTTTAGTTTTTAAAATTTTAATAATATGTAAGAATGCACTAAAAATAATTATATTAATTTAATTTAAATTATATCCAAACTTTAAGTTAAATCAATAATTTTTTCCTCTAAAATTGAAGTTGAAGTGGACTCCGAATCGTGGTTAATTGGATGATGAAAGATGATGTGGATGATCATCCGATGAAAAACATCATTATTGATTGCCCAAAACTCTTTATCAAATTGTGCGATGCGCAACAGATTTGAGTCTTATTAGGGGATAATTGAAGAATCAGCATTAATCATCTTCTAAAAAAAGAAAAAATAAAAAAAAAGTTGTAGGATGCGCATCTTCAACACATATACAAGGAAATGAATGCTAGTGCAGACAAGCTTGCACAGTTTAGATTGCTTAATTTTGGATTCTCTCCGAATGAGTTTTTTTGTTTTCGCTTTCGCCCCGGTCTGGGCTTCTGTTTGACAAAAAAAAAAGAGAGAAATATTTAATAAAAATAAATTTATTAAGTTTCAAATCTGGAAAATTAAGTATAATTTTTGTTAGAAAATAATTATTGGAAAAATTTAAGAAGTAATAATACGACGAATTATTGAATTAAAAAACAATTAATTTCATAATATTTGTTGCCAAGTCAGCAAAAAGCAGCTCAACTGTAATAACCCATTCTCGCCCCCACCAAAATCTCATCGCCCCCCTTTCCGATGAAGAAACCCCCAAACCACAGCCACCAGATCGGCGTTTGGTGGCCGGCGTTAGTCGCCTCCGCCGTGAAACTCCTCCTTATCCCCGCCTACCGGAGCACCGACTTCGAAGTCCACCGCAATTGGCTCGCGATCACCCATTCCCTTCCCCTATCGCAATGGTACTCCGATACTACCAGCGAATGGACCCTCGATTACCCTCCTTTCTTCGCTTACTTCGAGAAATTCCTTTCCGTTATAGCCTCCAGAGTGGACTCCACAATGACCGATCTCCATCGCGGCCTCAATTACGCCTCCCCGCTCACGATCCTCTTCCAGCGCCTCTCTGTCGTTGTTTCGGATTTTGTTTTGGTTTACTCTGTTTATAGATTGACTAAGGGAAGAAATTTTAGTAATTTGGAGAGGTTTTTGGTTTGGGCGTTGGTGATTTGGTCGCCGGGGTTGTTTATTGTGGATCATTTGCATTTTCAGTATAATGGGTTTCTGTTGGGGATTCTGTTGCTGTCGATTTCGTGTTTGGAGGAAGGGAGGGATTTGCTGGGAGGGGTTCTGTTTGCGTGTTTGCTTTGCTTTAAGCATCTCTTTGCTGTGGCTGCGCCGGTGTATTTTGTGTATTTGTTTAGGCATTATTGTAGAGGTGGATTGATCAAGGGGTTTGGGAAGTTGGTGCTCATGGGAAGTGCTGTGTTGGTGGTTTTTGCTGCTGCTTACGTGCCGTTTTTGTATTGTGGCCAGGTAAATGGTTCGTTGCATGTTGTGCAGATTGGTAATGTTGATTGTTGGAACGATAAATGTTGTAATGTGTGATGAGATGTTTGATTGTAAAGTAGATTGTTCATTGGAATATGAATTACCTTGTTTATCTCTGTGTTTTCCGTGATTGTTTGGCGTGCATATGCCACCATTATGTTTGAAGGAGTTAATATACTTTGGAGAAAAACTTCACAGCGAATTGTGATGATGATTCAAGTGATTCTTGATCCATTTGGAAATACATGAGCTTAGAAGTAGAGTAAGCTACTAGATGTTTCTAACTAAAATGACATTGATTTGCTAGTTTATACGTTAGAGATGTTTTTGTTTAAACTCGATTAGTTACTGCAAATTGCATTTGATTCGTTTTCATACACTTTAATATTACGAAGTTAACAGATTGTGCTATGTTATACCGCGTTACATTGCAGATACAGGAAGTTTTGCGCCGCATGTTCCCTTTCGGCAGGGGACTCTGCCATGCTTACTGGGCCCCGAATTTCTGGGTATTCTATATAATGTTCGATAAATTCTTGGCAGTTATGCTTGTGAAGCTAGGATTTGATATCCAAACACCAAAAGCTTCATTCACTGGTGGGCTAGTGGGGGATTCATCCCCTTTTGCTGTATTACCCACGGTATCAATGTCTACTCCCTTTGCTTAAGCTTCATTTTTTCTAGATTTCATTGTAGTTGCTGTTATTGTTCTGAAGCCAGAAAAGCAGGATGGATTCAGGAATTCTTTTTGGTTGGTGAGGACGGGGGAAGGCGAGGGAAATATCAAAATTGACATCTTTTTCTGGTTGGGGTTGAGGGAATATTATCTTTGCAGTTTTGTTATATGAATACACATAAAGAGGTTTTTCAAATATTCTATACATTATTTATCAAAAAGTTTTGCCATGTTTCGAAGTAAAATATCTTCTACATCCCCTTCGACTTCTTTTTTACTTTGGGAATTTACGATAACAGTTAGTCCCGCAAGTTTGAAAACTACAAACTGCTCCATGAAGTTTCTATAACTAGCCAAACCGCCCAGGTAAAAATGAAAACTTTACAGGTTGAACGTATGTTTTTTGAACTCCCAAGGATGGTTTGTGGTAAACTTGTTCGGCCAACTGCAGGGAGATTGCGATATTATTTGATGTGCTAATTAGTACAATATGACTAGTTACGTGAAATACCAAGACTAAATGTTTTTTTGATTAATAAATGATAAAATGCAGATAACCCCTTTGATTACATTCATCATGGTCCTGTTGGCAATATTTCCTTGTCTTGTAAAGGCTTGGAGGAATCCCCAACCAAGGATGGTCGCTAAATGGGTATCCTATGCTTATACATGTGGCTTTCTATTTGGATGGCACGTTCATGAAAAGGCATCTCTACACTTTGTGATTCCTCTTGCAACTACAGCCCTCAAAAGTACAGAGGATGCTAAGCATTACTTCTTTTTGTCCATAGGTACATATATACTCTTATTCTCATTTAGTGGCTACTATCATTCATCTTTTTGGTATATTATGAACATATGAGTAGCATAAATAGCATGGTTAGTGTGAAAATTTCACGATTTTGATACTCATCCCTCTTATAATATGTCATAAAGTAGGTCCTCACCCCAAAAATCTTATGGGACCACAATTTAGCGAACTTAGACATAAAATATACTGCTAGAGACTTATGGTTCTCTGTCTCGTTCATGGTTCTCATTACGATAGTTTATCCAAGAAATGTTACTACTTATTCAAGCAGGGCATACATTAGGCATTAATTTACTTCATCTAGGTGTTTGAAGTTGTGTTGGGGTGTTAGCATCAATTGAGTAAAGTCTAACTGAATTTAGTGAATGAGATTAATGCACGACCTCCTAACTATAAGGCCATGAATGGTTCATGGTTGCCTCTATGTTTTCTAATTATTCTTTTTCGACCACATTTTTTAATGGAAAGTCTGCCAGCTTTACTTCTATCTCATTTCAAAAAGGAACTAATGGGACACCACAAATTAATGCTATTATGTTCAAATATATTTTTAATCTAATAATCGGAACCAGAAATTGAAACCACTAAACTGACATATTAATTTTAAGAGAAATTTACATCTAGGTACCCTGCAGTTAGCCATAATTACAAATCAGGACCTATTCTTTCTTTTTTTACATAGTAGTCTCTTATGTTACATTTCGTTTGAGGTCTCTACCTTCCGTTAGGGTTCCGTCAGGTTTACCAAACTCCTATAGGGACTGTTTTGTTATATACAAGAAATAGAGGGGTCGTTTTATAAGATGTTAACAAAAAATTCAAGGGTATTTTTTGAAGAACAGGTCAAAAATTTGACGGAACCCTAACGGCTACCGAGGACCTCTAATGGAATCAAATTTTAGGGACTAATATGTAAAAAATGAAAAAATAGGTCCTGATTTATAATTATGGCTAAATGCAGGGTACCTAGATGTAAATTTTTCTATATATATATATATATATTCTTCTCTCCGGATTCTTTTCCATCCAATTAATTTAAATTTTCTTATCTCTCAGATTTTTCCCGACATAATTGATTAAAAAATAGAGATACTAATCCCCGAATTATTGATTACTTTTTTTATGGAAACTAGTCCCAATATAATTTTTTATATCCACAAGATTTGAACTCCAAATCTTAATTAAATGAATTTAAACTTTTATTTAATTGAACCAACTGTACGTTAGTTTTAAATATATTCTTTTTAAAAGCATACAATCATTAAAAAATGAAAAATTCAATATGGTTTGCGATAAAAGTACTGTTGAAATCTTATTCTTTTAATTTAGTAGCACGCACATAGTGACAATGGAATTCGTCGGATGTTAACGTGATTGCTATCTATTTTGTAAAATCATTTAAAACGAGATTACTGTTGAAACCAAAATCATTTATGCGTTGAAGTTATTCCCATTGTTTGAAATGCCCTATCTCTAATCTGTACTGTAACACGAGTTTGAGCAAATTTATTCCAACTTCTCATATTTTTTTAAGCTTCAATATTACAACCTGGGATTCATGTATTCTTTGATATTAATTAAAACCAAAGTTAAGTGCTCAGCAACTAACAAAATCAATCTAGGAAATTCTCTAAGATTAGATTTAATTATTTTTTTAAGCAAACTATATTACGAGTACAATCTTTTTATTTAGTTAATCATATTCGATATCTTTGATAGCTACCTTAAATTAAGTACCATTTCCAATGGCTTGGAAACTTTTTTGGGACATATATGTGCATCTGAATTCTGAACTACCATGGGATTATATATATATGTTTATACACTTCAAACAAAAATAAAATAAAATAAAATAAAATAAAATAGAAAATTTTAGAATGAATTCCTAAATATTAGTATAGCTAAGAATTAACAGATTTTAGAATTAGTGAGAACAATATTTTCAATTCAAATAAAAAAATATTTATATATAAATTGTAACTAACATGTATCCCTTGTTATGCACAGTTTTTATATAAAAATCATAGTGTGAAATATATATGTATTAATCGTAAACGAAGATAACATTAAAGAGGTAGTTTGTTTTAGAATAGAACGTTAGTTTATGTAAAATATATATATGAAATGAAAATTATCCAAAGTATACAGTTATTAAAAAATAATATATATATATCTATATATATATATATATATATATATATATTACTTTGATATATTTATTTTCAAAGTACATATTAATTTGGCTATAGTTCATTATATCCAGACTTGGTAAATTTTTATTATTATTATTATTATTATTATTATTATTATTATTATTATTTAATTAAACTTGAGCCTAACATCAAATAATTATTAAAATATTAAAAATAAATTACAAGAGTATAATTCGAGTACATCAAATAAAAAGATATATAATATAAATATAAGCCGAATTATATTTAAGTATCCTCAGGTTTGGTCTAATCACAACCCAGTCTCTATCCTTTTGATTATTACCATATAATTCCTGAGGCATGGTTTCCGTCTGAGGTTCCTAAACGCGTTAGGGTTATATCAGCCCTAAAAAAAATATTTCGAAATTATCCTTGAATGTTTTATTTGACTAAATTGTACTCAGGGACCAACATGTAATTTGAACTTAATATAACAATCGTTTTGTAACAAAATAAAATAATGAAGAATGCATTTGTAATTTTTAGATAAGTTTAAATTAGGCCGTTTATAACCATTAGTGATCTATTTATATTAGTGTTTTCATAGTTTTGCATCATCCAACACTCCAAAATACATGTCAAGTTCATATAACTTCAACTATACACATAACCTATGATGCACGGCGACACGGACGCGGCACGACACGACATGAACACGACGACACGTATTTTTTAAAAAATTTAGGACATGACACGACACAGCTCTGAAACGATTATATTATATATAAATAAATGATATGTTGCATATTTATCGATATATTGAGCTTATATTTGTTGTATGTAACCGCATAATTTGGTGTAATTTTGGGCATTTAGTTGATTTTGTGGTTATGCTCAGGTACGTCTTGGTTTGCCTAACTTTGGAGAATTTGTGTTGGAGATATAGCAGTTGTATGGAATGGCCAAAAAGAGGAAATCATGGGCCTTGGTCAAGTCCAGCTTCAAGCCACGTTTTGAGAAGCCTTTGTCAATTATTTAATTGAGGGCTTGTGCATTATTTTGGAAGGGAGCCCAAGACCACACTGGAAGCCCATGTTAGGAAGAACCCCACAAGATCAACCCTTATGAAGAGCGTCCAAGCGTTTTATACACATTACAGCACACGTTTTTGGGGAATTAATTGTGCAACTTATGGGAATTACTAGAGTGATGATTTGCGGTCGTGGTATAAACGTGGGGGAGGAATTTTAACACTTGGGCACTACATAAGCACGCAACAGTTTCTAATGAAGGAAGAGAAGGGATACACGTTTTGAGGAAGAGAAAGACGCAGCAACACGAGAACTTTCGCTCTTCCTTCTCTTTATTTTAGACTTTGTTAATTTCATTTGTTAGTGATTTTCTTGTTTTGTTTTAGTTGGGATTTTCCTAATATGCATCAGGTTTTGTGAGACTACTTCTTTTTTATTAATTCAAGTTATCCGTTTTATTTCCGATTTTATGTCATTGAGTGTTGTTCAATTCTTTGTTTTAGAGCCCAAGTCTTAGAATTATCAATACGCATATAGCTAGTTAATCTATTTAGTGGAGTTAGCCGGATAATTAACAAAGTGGCAATCAACACTAGGTCATTAAGTTGGCTGAAATTTGTGTTGTGGAATAATTCGGTCTAATTAGACGAAGTATGAGTTCGTACTAAGTCAATTAGGGTTAGTATTTCTTTAGCTCGTAAAGCAATTAGCTAATTGAATTTTAGAGAGAGTTTCCGAAAAGGTTATTAGCTAGGTAGGGAATAGTCTTTAGGAGTTTCTTTAGATTATTCTAAAAATACGAAGAAACGAGGGAGCCAGAGAGGACTTGGTGACTATGGCTAGCCTAACGCAGAATTAATCACCCAGTCAATGAATATAGTCTGATGCATGCATAGAGAAATCCTGACTATTTGACATCCCTTGAATTTATTTGGTTTTATCCGAGTTTTAGTTTAATTTAGTTGTTAATCGTTTGTCTATTTAGTTAATTTCATTATTAGTCTAATCAAAATCTCAAACCCCCCCTTTTAATTATTTGTTTCGTTCCTTGGCATATTAAGAGTTAAAATTTCACCCAATTCTCATGGATCAACCCCTCTTACCACTATTTATAATTTATTTGTATTCAATACTTGAGAATTTATTTTTGGCGGCCTCGACACCCATCAGATTTTGGGGCCATATGCCAGAGATTGGTTTTTAATTGATTTTGTTTCTTTTTATGCCTAGGAAACAACAAGTTGCAGTTGGTGAAACTCAGGATTATTTGAGCTTTATTCTGATATGGAGTCTGAACAGGCGTTGAAGTTGAAGAGCAGACTGTCAGGGAACTTGACTATGATCATGTCCAGGATGCTCCACAGCCTGAAAGAGGATGCTCCAGTCCTTTCCTGTAATTCTCATTTGGTTTTAGGTACCCAGTGATTTTTGGGTCCTTGAGTGTTAGAAAGTAGTGCAGTGTGTGTTTCTGGAACTAACTTATGGGTCTTTGGAACCCAAATTTGTTTGATTCTTATTTTTCTAGAACTGTGGCAAGAGGATTGAATGTGTCCAAGTTTTCCACAGTTATAACATTGTTTCCTGGGAAAGTGTCTTTTGGTTTTGTCTGCTTTATGCACAATGTTACAAAGACGTGAATGTTCCAGAGAAATGTGCTCATTTTCTTTTTCAAGAAGCTCTTTTTCAATTTTCAATTGATCAATGGCCTGAAGTAATCTATTTTCCATGTCCTGTTTTTCTTTGATGATTTTCAACAAATTTTCTTCTAGATTCTTATTCCTGAGAGTGAGTTTTTTACTTCTGTTTTTGCATGTTTCAAGCAAATGTTCAAGGTTTATTGTGTCAAGTTCATCATATTCAACTTGAGATGTGCTAGGGAGATCTACCTGATCATTAGCCATAAAGGCTACACATTCTTCCTCGGTGTCAAATGATTCTCTGTCGCTCTCAGGGTCCCAGTTGGCCAGGTATGAGCCTTGTTTGTTCTCTTGTTGCTTTTTAAGCAGCGGACAATCGGGTCGAATGTGCCCTGACTTCCTGCACTCATGACAGACTTTCCTGTTGCTTTGGAACTGATGGCCAGAGCTGTTGGTATTATTGTTCTGCGGCTGCTTGAACCTCCTGTTTCTGTTGCGATTCGAAGCAATCTCTCTGATTCTTCTAGAGAGAAGTATCAACTCATCATCGGTTTGATTCTCTAGATTCATGACACTATCTACAGAGAAAGCAATATTTTCTGGACATCTACTTTGTCTGCTTTATTTAGGAGGGTGAGTTCATGGGAAATTAAGGAACCTATGAGTTCAGTTATTGTAAGAGTACTTCGCTTTTTGCTTCGGTGATTGCGGTCACTTTGGGCATCCATTCCTTGGGTAAGGATCATAAGATCTTTCTGACTTGTTGCCCTTCTGACATTAGTTCTCCGAGAGCACTCATTTGATTTACCAAGGCTGTGAATCGGGTGTGTATTTGGCTGATTGTTTCACCTGGAGCCATCTGAAATGCTTCGTATTGAGTGATTAGGATTGTTACTTGTTCCTCTCGGACTTGTTCGGTTCCTTCATGGGTGATTTGTAGCATGTCTCACATTTCTTTGGCGGTTTTGTATGTGGAGACTCGGTTGTATTCCTCCTTGGTTAATGCAACTGAGAGGACATTTTTTGCCCTTGCATTTAGTTGTTGGAAAACAGAATCAGAAAAGCAGCGGAATTTAAAAAAATTTCCAACAAAAGGACCGGGGCTCGCAATTGTGAATCCAAATTC
>JBBMKE010000010.1:5723156-5739862 GCA_037834125.1 Lippia alba | reverse complement strand
GGTCGTTTTG
The DNA here is from genome assembly GCA_037834125.1 of Lippia alba. Taxonomy (NCBI): domain Eukaryota; kingdom Viridiplantae; phylum Streptophyta; class Magnoliopsida; order Lamiales; family Verbenaceae; genus Lippia; species Lippia alba. The sequence goes on along the minus strand of JBBMKE010000010.1, from coordinate 5,739,852 downwards.
TAAGATATTAACAAAAAATTCAAGGGTATTTTTGGAAGAACAGGTCAAAAATTTGACGGAACCCTAACGGCTATCGGAGACCTCTAACGGAATCAAACTTTAGGGACTAATATGTAAAAACCGAAAGAATAGATCCTGCATTGTAATTATGACTAAATACAAGGTACCTAGTTGTAAATTTCCCTAATTTAACATGATATTTTATCTATTTTGCAGTACTCAATGAAGCAAAATTTTGATATCACACGAAAACCAATGCATAAAACAAAAATCCTTTTCAGTGAAATAGGAAACTAAAAAAACACGAAGCATTCGAGATGTATGTGCTTCTTGTCTCTCTCTCCCTTTGTTCTTTACATATTTTTTTTGCTTGTACTTTAATGTGCTCTCATGTTGGGTAGCTGTGATCGTTAAATATAAATATGTAATGAATTACGTATAATCACTGTTTCTTGAACTAACACTGAGCTCCCACATAACATGCAGTGTCTTACTACTCTCTTTTCCCTCTTCTCTTCGAAGCTCAAGAATATCCAATTAAAGTTGTATTTCTGCTTCTACATGCTGTCATAATGTATCTCGGATTCTCCTCACGGTTTCCTACTACTACAATTGTGAAGGGAAAAGACAACAAATCAGAAAACCAAGCCTTCCATATTGGCTGGTTCGGAAAACTCTACTTGTTGGGCTTATTAGCCATTGAGATATGGGGGCAGTTTATGCATCCCATCATTTTTGGTGACCGCCTTCCGTTTTTGCCCCTCATGATGATTTCTATATACTGTGGTTTAGGTATGATGTACTCATGGATATGGCAACTACGACGGATCAGTTTGAGCTGACGGTTTGTAGGTTAGTTTCTCGACTTATAGCCTGGATAGACACACAACCACGAAATGTGAAAGAGATTTTTCTTTTTATCATTGTTGTACCTTTCTTTTCTAATCTTCAGAGTAAATTATACGAGCGATGCCTGAAGGCCATTCTTTAGGTGAGTAGCTTTTGCTGCACCATGTTCGAACTTTTGTGTTCTATTCTTGATAATTGATATATACACATTTCAGGGATATTTTGGTAATTTTACGATCCCTCTTGCGCCTGTTTGGACATTCGTATTCCTGTTGCGATGCAAATCGACAACTTGTTTTGATTGATTCCATTAGGTTAAATGAAAAACCCCTCTTACGTTATGTTCGGGCTTTTGTATTCATGAATATATAAGGGATTGATTGGTAATTCCAATCACACATGCCAGAAATGCATAGCATGGGAAAGGTAAAACTTACGGTACGGGTAAACATATGATTGAGATTGAAACTTGTAACACTCACTTTTTCCCTATCTTCTTTTGGCCTAATCTTGGTGTTCATATGATTCACGCGGTTTTGTCGCATATTTCCAAGTGGTCAAAGAGATTCGAACTCGTATCATTATCCTGGAAAAAAAAACTCTTTAACTATTTAAATCAATCCTTATTGTTCAATTTAAATATACATATATAATTCTTTTTCGTTTGATAATGTTTGAAGATTGGTTTGATTAGTTGATAAATAGTAAGCTATGTGTAATATAATAAACTAAACTTGGCTAAAATTTTAAACATCTTTGACCTCGACTCATTTAATAATCACTTGAAATTCAAACATGAATCTTGAGTCAGATAAAAGAAATCTCAGATTCATCTTGTGGAATGACAATTTCTATCCTACATTGAGTGCCATTAAACAATATAAAATTTTATATCTATTTATCTACCTATATGTCTCTCTCTCTCTCTTTTTTTTTCCCCCAAAAGACGCCGTATACGATACAACCAACTAGTAAATCCCTCCCGAGGCAAGTCCCACCCAAAAATAAAGTTTGCTTGGTTTTCGAGTCCATAAGTATGCAATTATCATCGAATTTGTCCAAGACCCCAAGTGTGGAAAAAAAAAAAAGATCATAAGAAAAGAAGATCATTTCTTCAACAAGACTCGTGACCTATCATTACACCTTAACCTTATATACCAATTCAAGCCCGTAATAAGATATAAAATAACAAAATAAAATAAAGTTCCAACATAAAATCAAAATTAAGAAAAAAAGGGCACTTTAATACAAAGTTAGAAAGGGGAAAAAAGGAAAAAGGGGAAAAAAAAAAAAAGAAAATGGAAAGTTGGGAAAGGTAGTGGTTTGTCGGGGAGTATTGGTTAACATGCCTTTGCCAACGACTATTCTCATCACTCACAAAACACAAACACAAAACTCGCTTTCTTTTCCAACAATAACATCAACCACATCTTCTGTAAAAGTCCTGCTAAATCTTTCATGGGTTCCGGCACCAGTCATCACCTGGGTTCTTCTTCAACGCCCAGGAAATCCTCTGCCTCTCGTGGGTCCAGGCTCAATCGCACAAAGCGCAAGCTTTCGTCTATGTTTTGTGGTGTTTTCGCTTCAAAGTCAACCTTTCAGGTGTTTCTTGAATTTCCCCTTTGATTTTTGTGCTTTTGGTTTTAATTTTGATGGTGGTGTTCTGATTAACTGTTTTGAGTGGATTTCTGGGGGTTTGGTTGGTGAAGTTCTGTTTTTTGGGTTGGGGGATGATTTGGGATGTATTGGTTGATCTTGGATTGAGCTTAATTTTTTATTTGAGATGATGAATTGTGTTCTTTTTGTGTTTTTAGGTTTTATCTGGGGGTGTTGGGAACTTATGGTGGGGGTGGCTGAAATGGTTTGATTTAAATTATGGAAGTCTTGATTAGGTTTAAAATTCAAGATTCTAATAATCTTCATGAAATATTATTGAAATTTTACTTAGGTTTTATTGTTGAAGCTTATTTTTCGTGAGCCTGAATTAGAGTTCCATTATTCTTTAGATGTTCGTCTTGCTTTCTTCAATATTTTTCCTTGTAGTGATTTATATGGACTAAAGAATTCTGGTTTCTTTATGTAAAGAATTTGTAAAGAAGCCATAGTAACACTTCATAAATTCATCCCTAGAAGCTGGGAAGCCGTCCAGAGAAGTCATCCATTAGCTGTACAGAAAACGTAGCTCCGGTTGATGGTTCTCCAAACTCCATTCTAGAATCTTCTTCAGTGTTCGTCTCAGAGGCAGTTGATACAATATCCACACATGAGAGTAGGGACTCTTTTGAAAGAAATAGCAGTCTTGTTGCGGAAGCTTCTGTTGAATCTGATCTTTTAAATGTTGGAACAAGCAGAGATCTTGATCCACTTCCAAATCAGGTAACTGAGCATTCATTGTGGTTTGGGAAAAATATATATTTACACCCAAAGTGTTAAATATATTTCAAAACTCCCAGGGTTAGCTGTGTAATTTTGAAATTTTTTAGTGAGTAGTTTTAGTGTTTTCCAAACTTGAGGGTACCAACTGTAGTGTTGCTATATCAGGGGCAGTATAAACTGTAATTATCCCTTAAATCTGAAATACCTGTTACTTCAGATGGCTAAATCTTGCTAAGGATATATGCTGGAATATTAATGATAGCAACACTTCTTATGACAGCATGATCAAGAATTGGGTTCTGAAGATGCAACAGATAATTCCGTTGATGCAATAATAGAGGGCACAGCTTCCATTTATCCAGAGCATGACCCGTCAACAAGTCTGGCACAAGGGATTGCAATTTTGCGTGCTAACTCAGGCAATCACGAGTATAATAATATTGTGGGAACCAATAATTCTGATTTAAGTGAGCAAGATTTGACAAGTGGAGATCTTCTTCATCTTGATTTGGTGAGTATCTCTTCCAATATCATATCTGGTAGCATTGCTGAAATAAGTAGCAATGAGTCGAGAAGAAACAGTAGGAGGCTATTTTGGGATGCTTTGTCGAGAAGCAGCTTTAGGAGGCATAATGATTCAGCAAGAATTGTTTTTGCTACTGGTCTTGCTGACGATGTGGGCTCCAATGACAGATGGCTTCTTGATTTTGGTGGTGATGATTTTGAGTCGTTCGGGGCCCAACTTAATAGGAGAAATGAAAGGAGATGGCTATTGAGATCAGAGGTAAGATACGGTGTTGTATATTTGATTCTTGTTTGGGAAAATTGGGGTGATATATTTATCTTGTTAGTTTTTCTTTAATGGATGATGTCAAATCTTATCTACTGACCAGTGGAATTAGTGGACTCTATGCGTATGTGTGGAATTAAATCAGAATATAACTTAATAACATAGCTAAATTAAATTTACTATTATCAAATTTGTCTCATCACTTTTAATATATTAATTAAATTTACAACGTTTAAATAAATTTGTATTAGTAACTAAGTTAATAAGAAAATGACTTAAAGGACTTTTGAGTGTATTGATTGGAGAGATGACAGAGAGGAAGGGAGAAGAGGGTAGAAAAATAAATATGGAGGACGAGTGGTGATAGAAATACCAGCTAACATACATTTTGACTTACGATTCAATTCTGAAATTAGGGTAAATAGGGTTATTTTAGTGAACTCACTTAAGGAGACAAAATATGGTCTTTCACTTTATAAATGAGTATAAATTGTTACGGCTCTTTTAAATATTTATGTAGAACTTTCTTGATTATGAGATTTACAAGATGTCATAATAAATGAAAGTTGTTTCTTTGGCTGCTGGACATAAATCAAAGAGTTGTCTCATGAATCTAAGTGAGTTCGGTTTTCTAGCGTTTTTCAGGCATTTGTAGCATATTGTGTTAGTAAAATTGCAGTTTTTACAGTTGCTGAAATAAAAATTTGTGAAGATAAAAATGTTCTATAATGGACTAAATTATTGTCATTAAATCCAATCTAAGTCACCTAATATGGAGATATGAGAGTCTATTCATAGAACTTTTCTGTTTTGTGTAAAAGTTTACTATTCTGCTATGACCCTGGGTAATGTTTGTATCCAATTTTTGAGAACTGTTCCTGATAGAACTAGTGCTCCGAATTAAAAAAATCTATGATAAAATATTTTTCCAACATCTGTGAGGAAGTTTTTCTATAATTTTTCTCCAGTTTCTGGGAACTCGATGAGAGTTGTCATTGTGAAATTGCACTATCAACTGAAGCATTGATTGAAATTACAAGCGTTTTTGGAAGTAACATAGCCTTATTAACCTCTCCATGTGTGTATGTGTTTGGTTGGCATTGAAATACATATACGGAGAAAAACCTTCCATGATTTAATGCGTTTTCTTGGACTTTCATGAATTTTTTCATAGAAAGTGGTGGTTATCATCACTTGTCAAAAACATTTCATTCACAATAAAAATATTATTTATCATAAAAAATAAATGTCTGCTTTGTAATCATCTATCCGATTCATGCATTTCCGGAGAAAGATGGGATTTTTATTAAACGCCATTTTTTCATCTTGACGTAAAACTGCAAAAAAATATCTATGTGCTATGTGATAGCTTGTTTTCCTTTTTTTGCCTTTTTTAGTACATTTGACCACTTCAATGCACCTACAATTTGTGTGTCTACTTTAGGTCTCAGAAAGAACTATAGGTGGGCTTAGTGAGGGAGGCCGACAAAGTACGTTTTGTGCATCTGGGCTCCACCTGGACGGTACATGTTCATGTGACTCATACTTTACTGCTGAAGAATCAACTAACCCTGCAAGTATTTCAAGAATAATCATTCTTGCTGAGGCATTATTTGAGGTAGATCTTTCAGACTAATGGAAATTCACATCTTCTTATGTTGTCTCTGATTGGGTACCATAAGTTTTGTATAAGCTAAAAGTCAAATTATTAATCTTATAACAAGCCTAGGGGTGCTAATTGAATTTGGTTCATTTGCTCAGATTTGAAAGAGATAGCTTTATAACAACTAACCAACTCTTGTGATACTTGCTGTTTTTTTCTAAAGATTGACTTCTTGCTTGGGAATTATATTTGAGTTGATCTTGTATTCTGTATGAATAATGAATGTGGCTTTTAGGCTTTCTTTAATTTGTTAATCCAAACTATGCATTTTGAATTTATTTTTAACGGGTTTTGAGTTGTAAGCTGAAAAAGTTCAATTTATATTTTTCCTCAGGTTTTGGATGAAATTCACCATCAATCTCTGTCACTTTCCCTGTCTACTCTCTTGAATCCGGCTCCAGATTCTGTTGTGGATACATTTCCTCTCAAGTGTCACAAGAAAATAGAAAACGTTGACAGAAATTCGACTGATGTTCAACAGTGAGTCTTCCTTTGTATCGAAGAAAGTATACATGCTTGCAATTGTTGTGTTTCTATGGTCCATTCTTTATTTTTACACCTCTTTTGATGAGAATATCAAAAATGAAAATTATAATATGAGCCTAAAGAAAGGGAATAGCTGATTTTAATTGTATATAATATTTGCTTCTGTTCGTCACCACCATGCTAGCATCCATTTTTGAAAAGAGTTTAATGTAATTATCGTATGTAATTAAGTTCTATTGGTCTTATTTAGTGTCATGTATTAATAAAGGTATTATACCTTTACAGGTGCCATATTTGTTTATCTGAATACGAGGAAGGAGACAAACTAAGAGTTCTTCCATGCAACCACGAATTCCATGGCCATTGTGTTGATAAATGGCTGAAAGAAGTAAATAGGTAATCCAATGAAACTTACTCCCTAGTTTATGTATGCGTGTTTGTGTGTGAGTTTATGGCCACTTCCATGTGAAACTTTTAATTTATTTAAATCCATATTAAATTGTAAAATATGCTACAAGCCTTGTTCATATCCGGTTGTACTTCATGTCACTTCTCATAGTTTGCCATTCCTAAATGGTGGACAAGTCAAGTAATATAGAAAACCTTACGTTTCATAAAATCGGCATTGGGAACCTCTAGATGATATATATTAATACCTAAACCTGTATAAATATGAGGGTAAAATGTAAGTTCAATTACATTATGCTAAAAAATCCGAAAGGAGTAGTGAGCTAAGTAAATATATGGGTTTTCAAAAACACAAGGTTGTCGGATGCGAATATAGGAAGGGGTGTATGTGTATACGTTTTCTTTTCTGACTACTTTGCTATGCATCACAGGGTATGTCCACTCTGCAGGCATAACGTCTGTGAGGGTACCGGAGAATGCTCGATCTCAAACACATAAGGTAAGTTTTGTCGCAATAATACAACTGTAAATATACTCATGTACAGTAACTAGCTATGTTTGATGTCTTCCAAGAAAATGTCAAAATTTCTATGTTTCATAGAGAATATGTAATATTCATACAACTTTAGCTGATAGTTGAATGTTAGTCTCACACTGTAATTGCTGTATGATGATAATATTTTTGATATTTTAGTGTACTTTTTAGTAAGAGATCTTAATATGTGTTTGTCGAAGTGGGATTCTGTGCAGCATGAAATGCTGGGAGGGATGACTTTATTTGATTTAGTTTTCTTATTTTGTGGCTCAATGAATTCTTAAAACGGGGAAACATTTTTGAGAAAATTGTGGGTCAAAATGCCCACAAATTGTGTGTCCACCTATGTTAGTAGCTTGAGATGTATTTGTTTAACCTATGTAGATTATATTATATTGTATTGTATGTATCCATATTTAGGATTCTTGAAAGTTAACTAATATGTTACCCAAAAATTTTTAAAAGAAAAAGTTTGCTTCAAAAAGAAGCAAAAGAAAGAAGCAGCTTAACGAATAAGTCAAGGGTATGAATATATAAGTACTTAAATGTCCTATTATGATAAGTAGGAATTTATTGGCTAGAGAGCTTATTCATATAAACCAAAGTTTAGTATTGCCCATCTAGGCAAGAATTACATCAGAATTTGGGATCCACTCCTACATCCAAATGCTGAGATTCATCAAATTTATAAGTTATTTGGTATACCTTGTTAGATGCTTTAGTGAAATTAATGTCCCAATGAAACCGAATATTTGACTCAGATAAAAAAAATATGTTCGTATTTGATTCCGAATGATGTTGTTTAATAAAAAGCTGGTGTATTTATTATGAATGTTTCAATGGGTTTTTGATCTTAAATAGTCGACTATGTTGCATAATACGGACACGACGACACGGACATGACACGGATACGACGATACGGATTTTTTTGTGAATTTTCCATGTGAGAAGTGTCGGACACGGTGTCCAACATGACACGATACGACAAAATGATATTTTTAGAAGTGTCGGTGCATTAGAGATAGTCGATAAAATTCAATTACAAGTTGATAACACATTGTTGATAAATTAATATTATAATTAAGTAATCAATTATTTCGATGGGAAAGTATATGTTATGATCCTCTCGAGTATTACATCCAATGCTGAATAATTGTGAATTTTTCGAGTGTAATCTGATTGAGTTACAAGGAACTATTCCAAAAGAAATTAGAGTAAAATCCAAGTGCTTTTAAAAAATAAATTGTTATGCGCAGCTGAATTTATTATCATTTGTTAATTTTTAATACCAATTAGCTGCACTCGTGACCTAGTAACATAATTATTTCCATCCAAAGTTTTCTAGAAACTAGAAAAGCAACATTCATAATTAGCTCAAACTTTTAGTCAAAACTCTAAAGTAAGCAATAAGTAGTCCAAGGCTTCCCTCATGTAATGCCACTCAATGTTATGAAAATTCTAATTCAGATTTGGTTTGATCATATTCAATTAATTAATCTCTCTCTAAATTTTTCAATAACTACGTAATAAGTGCAAAACACTCGCTCCCTCATTATATAGATTTGGTCGAATCAGGTTCGAACTAGAATTACCCTGTGATCTTCCAAGTCAATATATTTCTTTTTGAAAAAAATAAATAAACATGGTAAATATTGGAAATAATTTATTTTGATGTATCATAGGATGTCATTTATTATCACAAATATCTTAAAAATATTAATAATATAATTGTATTCATTTCTTAAACATGATAATGTTTAAGAAACATCATGATAACAATAACATCATAGTATCTCTTTTCTTTTGTCATGCAAACTTCCCCACACGTGCTAATCACGTGCCACACCCAATGTACACCAAAATTAACCCTCTCATCATTATATTTATATGGATAATTCTAACTCCAATATAACTCAATTAAACTGATATAATAAAAGAACAAATATTTTGCATTTATACATACTCGAGTTTGCACTAAATTTTTTCTATTCATATACCATCTCACTTCCCTCTCTCTAGAAATGGCTTAATTCACTTCTCCAAATATCTCTCTCTCTCTCTAAAAGATGTCTGCTTCATTTACGCCGCCGTATCCACTCGCCGCCGCCGGCATTAGCTCCTCCGCCACACACCTTCAGCCGCCCGACGCCGACTACGCGTCGTCGTCGTATTTCTCCTCCGCCTCAGCATCATCCGCGTCTCCGTCGTCCGTAATCACGGTGATGATCATAATCACCTCCGCCGTCATCCTCTCCGCCTCCATTTACCTCCTCCTCCGCGTCCTCTCCAAGCGCGCCTCCTCCTCCACCGCGGACGACGTCGTCCTCCGCCGCGACGCGCAGAAACACCACGTTGCCTCCAAAGCTCTGCTCGAATCGCTCCCGCTCTTCCCCTTCGGCTCCGTCACCGGAAACCTCTCCGGCGGCGGCGACTGCGCCGTGTGTCTCTCGAAGTTCGAACCGCAGGATCAGCTACGCCTGCTCCCGCTCTGCTGCCACGCCTTCCACGCCGAGTGCATCGACACGTGGATCGCATCCAATCAAACGTGTCCGCTCTGCAGGTCCACCGTGTTCTCCTCTGCACCCGACGCACTCGATAAATTCCTCTCTACTGTTACCAACGATGCAGATAGCTCTGGAAACGGAAACCGCGGGAGCTTCCGGATCGAGATCGGAAGCGTCAGCCGCCGCCGCGGCGTGGAGGAGGCGGAGGACGGCGAAGAAGCGCGGCGGCGATCGTACTCAGTAGGCTCCTTCGAGTACATTCTAGATGATAATGCGTGTGAGGTTTCCGTGGAATGCACGACTCATCATCGCGGAGGAATCTCCAATTTGTCTCCAAACGCTAAGGATTCTTCATCGGTTGGAGTTGTGATACCGGAGCCGCCGGGGGAAGTTGTGGCGGGGGAAGTTGCCGGCGGTAGGAACTGGCTGAGGGATTACGTGGAGAGGCTATCCTCTGTTTCGATTTCCTCCCGTGCCACGTCGTTTAGGAGTTCGGGGAGATTCTTCACCGGCAGCAGCCGCCGTAGCGAGGCGGCGGTCGTCCCCGAGGATTTGGAGGCTAATATCGTCGGAGAAGAAATCAGTGTACTGTTTCGCTGGCTTTCCGGGATTTGATTGTAAATTCTTTCGATTTTAGGGCTATTCTGGTAAATTGATCACCTAATTTCAATTTTTTCCCACATAAAATCGAAAATTTTGTCATTCACTCCACATAATACTACTGAAAAGTTCTAATGCAACAACACTTCTAAAAATATCATTTTGTCGTGTCGGGTTGTATCCGATACTTCTCACGTGAAAATTTCACAAAAAAACTCGTGTCGTCATATCCGTAAGTATCATGTCCGTGTTGTCCGTGTAACATAGCTGGAGAGTGGAGGAGAAAATTATTATTGTTTTCTCGATTTTTAGAAGAAAAATGAAGAACGAATCCTCTTCCTATCAATAATTTTTATGTTTCCTTTTTCATTTTTTTTAGATTATACAAAAATTATTTTTGACTCTTTGTAAATTAATAATCATTATTTTTTATTCTATACTATTAAATTTCGTCATATTATTTTAGTCGGATCCTAGTTCGTGATAAATCATTGTTACAAAAGAGTGTATTTTGAAAAAAGAAAATAATTAAATTATAAATATATTATACTTATTTATATTATTAGTTAGAGTCCACCTAGTTTGGATTAGAACTTTTTATTTATACTATAAGATTGTTTCATGTACGTATTAGAAAGAAAGGGTAATTGTCCGAAGTAACATTGTTGCGGAGTGCAACGAGGAAAACATAATCTCCTTGGGGCTTAGGTAAATGGAGAAAACGACAATGATACATAAAATTAGAAATGAAGTGTGGAGCACAAAATATTGATCTTGCCAACTATTATTTTCCCCAAAATACTTTATAATCTCAACATTTCCATTCTCTATAGTGTATCCCAACCATTTCCCACTTAAATGCAGTATAAATACTAAATTAACTCTCGTATTATGTGGTCCAAAACATAGCATTCATTCTCCCTCGGATTAATCACTATCCGAGAATTCTATTCAAATTTGTTAAGATCAACTATATACAATGTTCTTTTTATAATTGTATACTGAAATATTCCAACGTAAAACTTTTAATTAACATAGCATCAAACTGTTAATTAAATTACACCACTTAATTGATTTTGATGATATACATAATTTAGTGTTTTTATAGGTTTTATGAGCTTTCTTGAAGGCGCTATACTGTGAAAATTAATTTTTTGAGGAACTTCTTTTTATGAGAATATAGTACGAACGACATAACAATGAAACATTTTTTCATTTTTGTAGAAAAAAGGTAGTCCTTGGGGTTCCATGTGATGTTAATTAGTAGCTTAGTCTTTATTGAAATGTGATTCATTTGATTGAGCAATAATGACAATCGGGTGGATATTCCTGCAACCAAACAAAATCAGCAATAATGACAATCGGGTGGATATTCCTACTGAATAAATTATTAAATTCAGTAGTTCGACAGCATGCTAATTATTCAGTCAATTTTCTCAACTTTAAACATCTAAAAATACACAATTATTAGTAATAAATAGCACATTACGTCTGTTATTGATAGAGAGAATTTTACATCATTAATAGCACGATTCTACTCGACAACATAATACTTTAAAATTGGTTTTAACAATATAATTGCATGTAAACCTTCTTAACAGGCACTCGTGTCGAGTAATAAAGTTTTAACAATAGTAAATATTGCTGTTTCGTACACATTTTCATGTGGAGCGAACCCTAGCTCTTGATATTTACCCTAAATATTATGTTGATGAAAACTATTCACATTAATCATCTTTTCACCTCCCATCTAGTTCAAGCCCCTCCTTATTAAGAGATAAACAAATACCTGAAAACTATAAGATGGAAGTGCGTTAGAACTCAAAGAGGCGTAGCTCGACCATTCCCTCGTTTCTTTTTGGAGAAAACCATGCCACGACTTTTCCAGAATACAAAAACCTTAGAGAGCAATTCAAGCTGTACATCACATCTTCAAGCTCGGGCTTATGAGACGAGCCAAGTGTAAATTTGGAATCGACTCGAAAAACAATAGGTCCAGCAACCTGCATTATATATACGTAACATCAATATCTAACTAGCCCGTATTTTCAAAGCAATATAAACATCTTGAAATTAGTAAACATACGTATTTTTTTATTCAATTATAATATCTGGCCTTTCTTTTCAAAGATTATCTGAACAAATTTCTGACCTCCCGTTCTAGTATTACCGGCAATTTTAACATTTATACATCCATAAGCCTAACTTTAAACTTACTCAAATTTAGAATGTGAGATTTAGCAATACATAGGTGAAGGTAAAAAAAGAATGTAGAAATGGCTAACCTGCTGCTGAAATATTAAATTCAGTTTGGGGGAGGATAACTTCTTGGCTAAAGCAGAAGCTGAATTAACATCCAAACGAGTATCAATTCTTGTGAGGTCTCCGAAAAAATTTCTGAATTTCCCGTGCTGGAAAGTATAGCACAGCGAACCAAATAAATCAGCACCAAAACGACATCTATCCTTAGTCGTTGAATAACTCCTTTCGACATCTTGCCTTGGATCAACAAATAATAAGCCTTTCCCACCACTTAAGCATGCTTCACAAGTACCCCCTAAATGCATAAGAGAATAGTCTTACTTAAATATTAACTAAAAAATATGCTAATATGTTTTATCAATTATTTAAATAGAATATTTTTTTTGAATTTATTTAAATGAAATAACATGCTTCAAAGAACCTTTTTGTTGGGGCCAATTTAGGCAATGCGTGAAAAGACACTTACTTAGGTATTTGAATTCTGTGTACCACCTCTGCAAGCATGTCTAGTTACACAAACTTCCTCTCTTAGTCTCAAAGACAGATACTTCATTGTGATTAAATCAAAATTTACTCAAAACCAAATATAATTATTAAGAGACTTTGGAAACATCATTCATGCATGCGGATGTTATTTTGAAATTTTATTAGTATTGGAATTAGTTCATTATTTATCTGAAACTAACATAAGGGGTAACTGTAACATGGAAATAATTTACACGGAACCGCGGGGGGAGGTGGGGTATGTGTAATATTGAAACCAAAAGGAGATATCAGTTACCTATAATTCCAGAAAGTGCTGCATGAGGCTCCTTGAGACGAATATCGTATGGGCGATTCCAAGTTTGACCTTCTTCAGTCTCTTTTATGATATCATCCCTTGTTTCCTTTGGCCTCCATAAATCCTTTGACTTTTCATAAGAAAAAGCAGCTCTAGCACATAGCCCAGGCAATAAGGCTTGAGGAGTTTCAGTATTAGCAGAATCAACAGCTTGTGGATGACCACTGTTTTTACGTATACCAAGACGGTATCTTAATCCAGCATCGGAGACGAGGGATGAACAATCTAAAGATATAGATTCAGGTACTTCCCAGTATTTTCCCTTATGGTCTATGAACAGCTCAGGCCATGCAGCTTCAAAAGTAATATCATGATCCGGAAGCTGCAGGGTAAGAGAAGCATAATTTAAAACAAAGATTTAGTTAAAAAAGATCAACAAAAAGATTGAAGCACATGACAAATGATTGATCTCTCTGACTCTCTCCATCTCATCTCCCATTATTCAAAACTTACTACTTTCTTATTTACTTATTCTTTCACTAATTAAATCTCACCTTATTTGAAATTGTTTTCCTTTTACTTGTTAAGGTACTTATAATTAATTTAATAATAAATGTAATAAGTACCTATTTATAATCTTACACTTTCAAAATTAAATTTATGATTAAATTACATTATTTTATTAAGCACACACATCCAGTGTGTCAGACTGCTAGTACTGATAATGATTTTCAAATCCAAAATATAAGTATGCCATCATTTTATGTCCCTATGTATAATCTAATAACCGAAAAAATATATTACTCAAGAATTCTTGATGATACATTAACTTTCTTATTCAAAAACCCAAATAATCACTATCCAACTTCTTGACGAGTACCGTGTTCTTGATCTAACTCATGATCCTACCCATTGTGCAGCTCAAATCATATACTAAAAACCAAACCATTTTGCTAAAACGTACACATTAATATTAAAGACCTAAAGATGGCAAACATGCCTTAATGTTGGTCACTATCTAGCTCGTCCATGATTAAATCTTAAGTTATTGTTTGGACCAGAACCATAGCAGCAGTTTAAAATCAAGCTATAACACTCGAAACGATCAAGAACAAGAAAAAATCAACAAACTCTAGATATATCAAACAGAAATTGTAAGTCAAAATGAAGAAGAAACAAAGGACAAACTTATGAAGGGAAACATAGAGTTCAAAGTCCCTTGCCTTGTGAAAGAACATGGCCTTGGTGCAGGGCCTCTTTCTGTCACCGTGCTTTTCATTGCTCAATAGTAAGGATGATGATGATGTTAACGTTATCTGCGAGGATAGGCCGGTTGCATAGAGTGATTCGTCAAGAAATTGTTTGGCAATTTCTTTGAGCAAAGGTGGGTCCCACTCTTCTGCAGCAGAAACTTTAGCTTTAATAGATGATATTAATTTCTTTGGACGAAGTTGCCCAACTAATCCAAACCACCTACATTGGGAAGAAAGGTTTCGATTCAGAATTAGTACATGAGTAAAACATATACTCTTAAACTTTATAACTCGAATCTGTTGCTTCTACAAACACAACCTGGACGAATGCTAAAAAGCAACTTTCATGCATCTCTGGATATACAACAAAGGTATCACACAATCCATGTTTGTGCAAAGGACATCAAATCTACGAAGACGAGCACCAAATTACCGATTGTAATATACTATATACACGCAGATGCTCACTCATACATGAACTATATTATCATCCATGATACTCACTCATACAATCCAATCTCCAGCTCAATCAACTTCATTTTCAGTGTAATTAGGACATAAAAATGTGCACATAAATCAGAAATTCAGCATATTCAAGGCTCTCACATAGAACACCATAAACTCCATGCTGTTCATGTGAAAAATGCACAAACATTAACAGAAACCTAATTTCTCAGTAACATAAATTCACGTCAATTTAGCCACAAAAAAAATTCAAATTATACCAGTCTCCAATAATCGCTCTGCCGAGGAGTGATTGCAGCGCAAAAGAGCCCAATTCCTCCTGATTAGTGGAGGCAGAATAAGACGGAATTATCCCCAAAGGAAAACCATTCCTCAACAAAGACAATTGTTGCATCCTGAAGGCTCTGCTTGCTCTGGCACCATCAAGAGGTACGGTATCACCTGGAAATGCCTTGGAAACACCATCAATGGCTCGCGGAGATGATATGTTTAAGTCTCCGAATGCCGCATCCATAGACGTCCTTAAATTCGCCATTTTTTCCGGCGAATATTTCCGGCAGCCCAACGCCGGCGATTGTTGGAATTTAGTGTGATTTCTTATCTGGGTGAGAAACAGTTTTTGCGAGGGAGTCGGTGAGGAGTGAGGACTGTGGAAGCAGAGATTTTGTTTGGGTTTAGAGGTTGGGTAAATTGCAATTTGACCCCGGTTGTTAAAGTTAATTACGATGGCGCCCCCATTAAATTGACGGTTTACTAATTTTCCCCTGTATCTTTGGAGATGAAATTATGGAGATGTCCTATCTATATTTGAATAGTAAATTTACTCGATTATAATCTCACTTAATTTACTCATTTTTCATAATTAGTAATAGAGGTTAATTAATATTAGTAGCGGAACTGAATCCACCTAATCTCACATAATTCAAGCAGGAAACATCTAATATCACTTAACTAATACAAAATTAAGTAGAATTAAATCAAATAAAAAGGTTTAATTCACCATAACTAACATATTTCATGATTATGTAATATTGTTTTTGAGATTTTTCATTGAATTTATCAATTAAAATTAAGTTGTATTTATTCAAAAAATAATCTCATAGAATTTAGATACAAAGAGTCAAATTTGAAATTACTCAATTGACATCGACAAAAATAATTAAAAAAATTAAAAATAATAAATTCCTAGAACTGTGATTTATTGGAAATGATATAATATAATATAATATAAATATAACAATATTTTAAAATTTGTTACATATTATGTGTGACATTACATAATAAAATAATATCTTTTTGAATTGTTGGAAGATAAAAAAGAAAGACGTGTTTCATCAAACCTAATTAAAGATTTTTTTCTATTATTAGTAAGTGACAAGGGACCCCAATTTCTATTGACAAGTGATGCAAGTGTATAATGGGTTTCGTGACTTTATAATAGATTAAAAACATGGTATTCTGATTTCTGATAAAAAAAAAAGGAATTATAATTAAGAAATGGGCCTAGATTCATTGACAAATATTGCGCTTTTGCATGATGGGTCTAGCGACTTTAAGTTGCTTGATCTAAACAAACAACTCAAGTTATGTGTATACTCAATTGGAATTCTAGAAACATGACTTGGTTCATTTAATTAAAATATTGCAAAAAGGAAGATTTAAATCCTAAGCTAATCTCCCACCTTTGACATTGTTGGTTTTATTCTATTAGTTATTTTAAAAAT